>CABHPQ010001614.1:3962-14532 GCA_902168405.1 Peromyscus aztecus
TTCCATTCCTCTATCTTATTGAGGATGGAAACCTACACTTAAGAATTGTGGCATGCCAGACTGCAACCCACAACTCCAGAGAGCCTAGCTAACAGGGAACAATCCTAGGAGGGACACATGGATGTCCCTGCAAAAGAGAAGTGAATGAGATCTACATGAGCAGAGTGGGTGTGGTGCAGTGGTGGCGGTGGGCGAGGGTGGGGGATGAGCACATAGGGAAATGGGAGGGTCAAGCTGGAACAGGGACAGAGTGGGAGGGCAGGGAGGAAGATACCATGATAGATGAGGACATCATCGGAATAGGAAGATGCCAGATGCTGGGGAGGCTCTCACTAATCCACAAGGATTACCCCACCTTGGTCTGCTGGCAGTGGTCCAGAGGGTGCCTGGACTGGTCTACTCTGGTGAGTGGTCTAGCGAATAACCTAGCTGTCATCATATAGCTTTTGTCCAGTGACTGATGGAGGTAGATGCAGAAATTCACGGCCAGGCACCAGGCTGAGCTCCGGGAATCCAGTTGATGAGAGAGAGGAGGGATTTTGAAGGTGAGGGATGTGGAGATCATGATGGGAGGATGTGCAGAGATGACCGTCCACACTAGTGGAAGCCCATGAACTGTGGACTGGTGGCTGTGGAGCCCCCATGGGACTGGACTAGGCCCTCTGGATACGGAAGATGGTTGTTTGGCTCGAACTGTTTGGGGGGCACCCAGGAGGGGGATCAAGATCTGTCCCTAGTGCATGGGGAGGCTTCTGGGAATCCAGTACCTGTGGTGTGATGCCTTGCACAGCCTTGGTGCAGTGGGGAGGGGCTTGAACCTGCCTAGGCTCAGTGTACCAGGCTCTGCTGACTCCCCATGGGAGACCTTGATTTGGGGGATGTGGGGATGCGGGGTGTCTTGGAAGAGAGGGCTGGGGGGGGAGGATGGAAGAGGGGGATCAGTGGGTGGTATGTGGAGTGAGTAGAAAATTTCTTAATAAAGAAAAATGAAAAAAGATCATTAAAATCAGTAGCAATCAAAAAAAGAATTGTGGCATGCAAAAAGAAAGAAAACAAAACTGAATTAACATGTCCTCAACCAATAAAATCTCAGTTATAAAAGAAAAACTGTTGGGAAATTGTTCCTGTTATTTCTAGATGAAGAGTAAGCATTGTGCTATCCTCAAAGCCAAACAGGATTTAGTGAAGGTGGCCTCAATTCAACCAGCTATCTAATCACAGAGCTTGAAATCCTTTTCCTGTCTGCAGCAGCAGAATCTGGAAGAAGAGAAGTTACACATTTGCCCAGCAGGGATGCCTCTTTGCTGTCTCAGCCTGGAGGCCTGTGGTAACAGTTGCAGTAGGAGCATCCCACCTGGAAGTCTTCCTGTCAACATCATTGTATCCTGGGTACCCATAATTTCCTGCTCTCCACCAAGTTCTGGATAACCAGTAAGTGTTTTTAGACTTACTTGATGGGGGTGATTTACTCTAATCTGAAAGTGCAGAGGAAGAGGAAGGAGAAACTGAAAACTTCCATGTGCTTAGTGTCAAATGGTATCTGAAGGACTTAACATGTGACATAGATTATAGATAACCATCTAAGAAAGATCCTGAAACATCTACACATTGTTAGTAACATCTTAGACAACATCAGTGCTCTAGAAGCATGGAAGTTCCATGCACAAAATGAAGCATGATCAAGCATGCCCCACCCCACTGTAATAGTGCTATTACTCCATCATAAAGGATGAGGGCACCATCAGTGTTGTGCCACAATACACACATACATGGGCCCACATTTATACATTTAACAACATGTATTTGTCTACACCTTTGCATGCACACACATAGAAATATGTGGGGTGTTTACCCACCAACCTCACAGCTCCCCCAGAGTTTTCTTGAGTGTGAGCAGCAGGAAATATTAGATAGAAGGATTTATATGGCGGAGATTATTGCGGAGATAAACAGATAGAAAATAAAGAATAGCCTCGAGAAGGCCTGGAAACTTTTCCAACGGGCCTCAACTGTCTCTGCCCCACTGTATTTATAGAGACGCCAAGGGGTGGAACAAAAGACCTCCTCCCCCAGCACAGCCAAGTGCAGACCATCTCAGACACCTGCACTCAGGCCCATGGTCCTAATCATCCTCTATGCGGACATGCTTTTGAATTGATTGACCTTGGGCTTGCTCTGCAGTGATGTCTACATAGATGATACAGGTCTAAAAGAATTTGTAACAAATACAGATACAGCTAAATGTACAAACCCTTACAAGGTATTCTGCATCTGAGCTGGTTTATATCAGAGATCCATGCTCAAAGAGTGGTCCAAAAGTAAAATTGTTTTGAGTCCATTGTCCTCTGTAATTATGTTGGATACTTGCTGTCTTAGTTAGGATTTCTATTGCTGTGAAGGGACACCATGACAGCAGCAACAATTAAAAATGAAAACATTTAATCAGGTGGCTTACAGTTTCAGAGGTTTAGTCCATTATGACCATGGCAGGACATGGAGGCATGCAGGCAGACATGGTGCTGCAGAAGGAGAAAAATGTGAAGAAGAAGCCCCATCTTGATCCCATAGGCAACAAAACGTGCTCTGAGACACTAGGCATGGCTTGAGCATAAGAGATCTCAACCCCTCACCAACAGTAACATAATCCTCCAACAAGGCCACATTTTATCAATCAAAGCCACACCTGCTAATAATGCCACTTCCTATGAGCTTATGGGGGCTTATTACATTCAAATTAACAAACATCCAAGATATCCTTAGAAGGCATAATAAAACAGATTATGGTGGGTGGAATAGAAGATGTTTTTGAGAGGAGAGTACTTTTTTTTTTTAAAGGAGAGTCTTATCATTTGGTTCTACCCATCTTAGGTTCCTTGTTAGGGACTCCACAATAAAACAGAGATTACCGAGAGAAAAGCATATTTACTTACCTAGTGCAAACATTCACAGCACAAGTCTTCCTAAGGTAGAAAAAACCCAACAAGTGCTTAGACATGAGATAATTTTTTCAAGATTGTTTTCATCCAGAATTAATTGTCATTACATAGAATATCCTTTGCTAAAGAAGTAATTCTTAAATGTGCATATTTTCAAATAATATTAAGCAAATATTCTAATTTACAATTTAAAAAGTCAGGTACATTAAATGTACATTAATAGCAAAATTTTGGACTTCACTTAAGTCCAGTATCAAATTACTTAAATATAAAAGCATATACTATTGACGCCCAGGCACTGAATGAACAAGGGAGATGGGAGAAGATGAACACAGCATCATCAGTTGCGATCCTTCAACAACTCACTGTCATTTGCCCTGGGGAGCCTCTAAACCCTGAATCTCGGAAGCCCATGTACCCAGTCAGGCACCAGGTTCATTTGGAGAGGTTCCTCTTGGAACCGACTTAATGAGCTTCCAGCTATTAGGGGAAAGGATGGAAAGAGGTATCTCTCACTCAAACTGTTTGTTACATATGAGGGTATGAGAGCAGCTGTTACCCCTGTACATGCCTGCACTGTCTTTGAACAGGTCTCATTCCCTGGTCTATGCCAACCCTAGCCAGGCTACCAAGTGTGAAAGACAAGAACAAAGTGACACCAACATCTCACTTGTGCCTAAAGTCTCTACAAGATGAGCAAGCAAACAGGAATAGTCCATCCCCAAGAGTCTCTATGCCTTCACCAAATGGCAGTCACCACAAGCTTCACAGACTCCTGCCAAAAACAGTCCCAAGTGACACCCAGCAGCCCCAGATAATCCTTAGTTTAGAAGTAACATCCCAGGCACAGGTCAGAGTGACCCATGGAGCACATGGAGATGGTGAAAGGGCATCAATCCTGATGTGGCGATCATCTCAAGAAGATTTACTGACCCTGCAGACAGCTAGAGACCCGAACAAGGCTGCCAAAGAAAGGGAGTCTTCCAAACACTCATCTGGTCTCATATCAGGCCTCTGTCCCCAAATTCTTTAACATGTAGGGACAGAGGTGCACATGGCTCCAGAACTGATGGGCCCTTAATCTAGATTCCATTATGGTGGTCCTGATCTTTGGAGTGGGCTACAGGCTTCATGTTCACCACAGTTCCTTCCATACCACAAAATGATGCCTTTATGTATCTCCCATATTTCCCAATACCCCTACCCTTCTCACCTCGGGGGCCTTCCCTGATACTGAACTCCTGGTGGGCCCAGTCATTTCACCCATGCAGCATGACATTGAGCCATGGGCATGCACCATTGCTCAGGGCCAGCACTGTGCCTCTGAGAGCATGTAGTAGACCTGAGATTTTATTCTAGAGTTGATGGAAAGTAGAATGTTATGAAACATGTGTCAAAATGAAAGCAATAGGAGTCAAGCAGATGAATGGCCAATAGTGAGGGCTTTTGGATCATGTCCTCTCTGTGTGTCTTCATCAGTCTTCAGATATGAGGCTGCACCTTTCCTCCATGGAGGAACATGTGGTGCTTCTGACCTGCTTCAGGAAATTGTCATGATATCCTTTCTAGGTTTCATGAGCAGTTTCAGGGGAACATATGAGTCCTCCCTCACATTCATACATCCACTCAAATAACTTCCTATGTCAAGACCCATGTTTTGAGATAGCATATTCTGAATGCCATCAAGTATGAAATAAAGCCAAAGGTCTGGGTATAATTAACGACTGTGTTCATATTTGATCCTGAAGTGCAACATTTACATAAATTTAAAGATGAATCTCATTATATCATGTTCTGTGCATGTCATTTTGCATCAACTTTTCAGTAATTCTTCTTTTAAAAGTATCTAGAGATTGAAATATACAAGGTACTTCATCTAAGTGGAATGTTTTTTCACTAAGTCTTTGAGACATTAGTATTCTAAAACATACAGTAACCACAAAGGCTACTTAAGTTCTGAAGTACCTTAGAAATTTTGATCCATGTAGGAATGTTATATTTGGATAAGTACGTGATGATTGCTGAAACTGGTTAAATGCTGAAACCTGAACTGTCCACAGGGGTCTCAGAGCACTAATGACTAATAGCCTTAGACCTGAGAAGTGCACGGGGCACATAGGACAGACTCTCAAAAGCACAATGCCAAGAAGGAACATGGCATTTCAATGACTCACCCTGGAACCTTCCTTGGTGCTTTTTCACTGGTTATTTCCAGTGAACTCACTTACCTGCATGGCAGAGTAACTTCACTTTTGCCTTTTCCTATGAATTACTCTGGAATAGCAGTTATCTCACGTTAGAGACACGGCAAACCTAATCCCATCAAGAAACCTTACCCAGGGGTGAAATTATATTAAGAGTATCATTCATTTGAAACAAAATTCTGCACAAATTTTCACAATGCACTTTAATATTAAAATATTCTCAAGTTTCAGAACCACAAGAAAACCATCTAAGGCAGAAAGCCATGGGTTGACCATGAAAAGTACCAGGCCAATGAGATGGCTAGTTGGGTGGAAGGAAAGAGCTTACTCCTCCTAATTTGTTCATTGACCTCCATATGAACAGAATGTCAAAATGGCATGTTGTGTATTGTATGTTCATTCTCTCCCTATCATATGTATGTATGTATGTGTGGATGTATGTATGTATGTATTTCCCCCTCTCTAAATAAGTAAATGGATATATGTTATTATTTTAAATTCTGATCAGTAGATTTCCATACACTCATTATATGAAATAATTTTTAAAATAATGAAAAAAATTGAATGCAGCTCACAACTGTTTGTAACTCCAGTTCCCAGGATTCGACACCCTCACACAGACATACATGAAGGCAAAACACCAATGCACATAAAATAATGAATAAACAATTAAATTTTAGTAGGAGCTAGTGGGGTCAGGAGCCCCACAAGCATCCCAAAGAACTAAATAACGTAGGCTCATAGTGACTCAGAGCCTGAACCACCCACCCACCAGGGAGCATGCATGGACCTGACCTAGGCCCTCTGCATATATTTTACAGTTGGATAACTTGGTCTTCTTGTGAGACTGCTAACAGTGGGAGCAGGGCTTGTCTCTAACTCCTGCTTTTGGGACCCGTTCCTCCTACTGAATTGCTACATCCAGCCTTTTTTTATTTTATTTTATTTTTTTATTTTATTTTTGACCTGAGGACCGAATCCAGGGCCTTGTGCTTGCTAGGCTAACGCTCTACCACTGAGCTAAATCTCCAAACCCATACATCCAGCCTTAGTAGAAGAGGTCATGCCTAGTCTCACCACAACTTGATATGACACGGCAGGCAGATGTTCATAGGAGGCCTGCCAATTTCTGAAGAGAAAAAAGAGAAAGAAGAATGGATGGGGAGCAGGAAGAGTAGAAGTGGGGGGAGGGGCTGAGAGGAGCGGATGGAGGGGAAATTTTGGTTAGGATGTAAAATCAAAAATAAACAAATAAATAAAAGCATTCATTCCAATGAAGGGAGAATATTGGTGTTATCATATTTAAATTTGAGATACTGAAAAATGTCCCTCAAGGGACATTACCACTTATTCTGACTTTATAATGTGTTTGCAGTTGTACAGGAATAGTAAATCATGCTAGGCATAATTTTGAGCTGGTCTAATACATAATGTGTTTGCCTTGTACTTGGAATAATTATATCATGTTGAGGCATTATTATGACCTGGTTATTGTTTTACATTTGGAAATTAATCATGACATAAAAAGATATATTTGTGTATGTCAAGTTCGCATAGAGTGCAATTGTGATAGCTATTTTTAGTTGTCAAATTTATTACATCTGGAAATAACTAAGACCCAAAAATGGAGGGGCACACCTGTGAGGTATTTTTGCTTAATTTGAAGAGAAAAGATCTGCATGGAATCCAGCTCTTTGGGGTTGGAAGACATTCTTTTAACTGGATGTTGATGAGGAAAGAAACAACTTTAAATCAGAAGTTTGAGCCCCAAAACCTCACCTGTAATCTGAGCCAGGCCTTGTGCTGGAAGCCCATATGCAGAAATGGAAGAAGGGAGCTTTTGCTCTTTAGCTGCTTGCTCTCACCTTGCTAGCAAGTTCATTCCTTCACTGGCATTGGAGCATCTTCTTTGGGATTCCAGACTATACTACTGATGGGCTGAGACATCAAGCATTGTGGACTGAGCAACTACTGGATTCTTGGACTTTGCCATCACAACCAGCCAATGTTCAACTAGCTGGACCACAGCCTCTAAGTCATTCTCAAAAATAGCCTTCTGTATACATAGAAATGCATTCTATAAGTTGTTACCCAATAGAACCCTGAGCAATACACCAGACAGGGATAGAACTTTTAGAGTAGTTTGGGCCTCACAACAGCGTTATCTCAGTTATGAATTGCACAGAATCACTGGGCAAGAAAGTAAAATAACACAAGTCTGAAATTTCTCAAAAGGAACACACAGTAATCTAATTAAATGAGTAATTATATGAGATGGAGAGATTCTAGCTTAAGTGAGAAATGAAAAACTAGATGTCTTAGCTTCTGTGGTACAAAACCTGGCACCAGCTCCAACCCACGTGATGATCAGAAACGAGTAACTTCTTTTTAACCTTGTTGTTACAGCTCTAGTCCGGAGACCCAGGGGATAAATTTCTTTACACATCAAATTTCTGCCTCCCTCTCAGTCTCAGGAGTCAGATCTACCCAGAGGAGCTTCACAAGAGTAAATCACTCATCTGGAAGAACTTTCTCAATTAATCTGAGATCTGCTGTGGTAAAAGAGAAGCATCAACCACCTCTCTCCTTTTTAGTCTTGCACAGAATCATTCTGCACCAGAGACATGTGGCCCCTGATGCAGGCTCCATCCATTCCACCTCGTCATGAGATGTTCCTCCCATCATTGATTATCAGGGCCGTCAAGAGGGGTTCCTCATCCTACCTACACCACTAGGAGGGTCTATTCAATTCTGCATTTTATCAGACAGGCTTAATAGATATTGTCAACCTAGAAGAAATCTAGCAAATCTGTTCCATTCTGACAGTCAGTGAGACTGGGGCAGGATCCTGAATCTATGTGAGCCCTGAATGGATGTGTGGAAGCCTAAGACAATTAGCATGCCTGTCCCTACAGGTTTCTAGAAACTTCAGTCTTTGGTTGGGAGTGATCCAATCGAACTAATACAGCACACATAGCTGGGAGGACAAAGGTCAATTTCAGGGACTGGGGAGATGGCTCATCTGTGGTATTGTGTTCCCCAAAATATTGTGTACCTTAATAAACTTATCTGGGGTCAGAGACAGAACAGCCACAATATTAAACACGAGGATAGGCAGTGGTAGCATACGCCTTTAATCCTAGCATTCCAGAGACAGAAATCCCTCTGGATCTCTGTGAGTTCAAGGCCACACTGGAAACGGCCAGGCGTGGTGACACACGCCTTTAATCCCAGGGAGTGGTGGCAGAGAGCAGAAAGGTATATAAGGCTCGAGGACCAGAAACTAGAGGCATTTGCCCTGGAGAGGCATTTGGCCTGGAGAAGCATTTGGGCTGGTTAAGCATTCAGGCTTCTAGCAGCAGTTCAGCTGAGAGCCATTTGGATATGAGGACACAGAGGCTTCCAGTCTGAGGAAACAGGACCAGCTGAGAAGTTGGCCAGGTGAGATTAGCTGTGGCTCGTTCTGTCTCTCTGACCTTCCAGTGTTTGCCCCAATACCTGACTCAGGTTTGATTTTATTAATAAGACCTAAGATTCATGCTACACTCATCCATTAAGAGCATTTATTGCTGTCTCAGAAGACCCACAGGACAGACAGCTAACAAACCTTTTTAACTTAAATTCCAGGTGGACTCTGCCCTCACCTGGCCACTGTGGGGATTGCATGTACATGGTGGCAAAACACCATAAGTATAAAGAAAAGCACCACAAAATATCCCAACATGTATTGAAGGAATTATCTCTGCTGTTCGGATATCACTCATGTTATATTTCAAGAAAACCAGAGGCAGAATACTTTTCATTTCTTGATTTCTTTTATACAATTTTAAGGAGTGTTCTCATTTCCTGAGAGGCCTGGAACAATATACTTGTGTTCCCCTTTAAGTTGGTGTACATGATGAATTCGTGAACATGTGTGTACAGTGTACCACATTTTACTGGTAGCTAAATATATGGCCTCAAGGATACAATATGTCTAGTTTTTCTCTTATGTAGTTGGTGTCCATGGAGTAGGGTATGCCATCCATATCCAAGGTGCCATCCCTCTGTGTAGCCCTGAGACACATGGCTGGGAAATCCTTGTGCAGCCTGAGCTTCCTGGAACTTACTGAGATACATCCAAGCCTGTGAGTTCTGGGTTTACAGGAGTGTGAAACCTCATCTGACTGAAGAAGAATCTTAGAATGAAAAGTTTGAAATTGCATTTTATTCATAAAATACATTCATTTTACTCAATGGGGGCTTTCAAAACAGCATCATTATATACAGTATATAGCCTTAGCAAACTATTAAAACAATGACAATAATAAAAGTAATAACAAAAGTTAACAAAACTTTAAAAGAAAATGAAGAAAACCAAAAACCAAAACATAAATATCCCAAGATATAAAACAAAAAAATTAAGGAAATTTCAGTTTCCTTTGGAATTTCAATATGGAAGATCAAAAGAGGTGAGGAACTGGTATATTCTCTGTAGTGAATTATCTTCAGCAACACTTGCCCATGACATGGCGTCAGCTTCAGCACTGCATTAGAGAGAATCTTACGCTTTTGGTGTGGTCTGTCTGGATGGCAGTGTGACATTAACACAGTCTTCCTTGTCAGATTTCCCATCACATATGGAGTCAGGGTTTTCAGTAATTTCTCTTGTGTTCTCTGTATATTAGACTTGTTTCTGACACAAACTTTTCTCTGGGGATAGTGAGCCAACAGATGTGGAACAGATTGTGGCTGCATTGCCTGATAGTAGGTTGATATTTGCATCCCTAGTGAGTTCAAAGCTGAAAAGAGGTGGCATTTTCTGAGGAGGCCTTGAACCTGGAGTGCAGAATGTTATTCCTTCAAGGTGTCTCTGGCTTCTTCCAGCCTTCTCAGTCTTCTTAACAGGTGCTGTCAGGGAAAATCAGTTAAAAAATATGATTCAGAAACAGTTTTGCTGTGCCACTGGCAAGAAAATCAGGGCCTATTCATCCCTAGTAAACAAAAGTTAAGGAAGGAAACACACCCCATGAATACCCTGGCTGCTGGAGATGGGGCTGAATGGTGGCTGACTTGCCTGGGACATAGTGTTTCTGCTTCAGCAGCTCCATCTGCAGGAGGCTCACATCCTGTCCTGTGGTCTGCTCCAGTTTCTGCTGGAGGTTTTCAAACCTAGGGGAGGAAGGCAGCTGGAGCAGAAGCCTGGTGGGGACCTGCCATGTCAGCTTTTGAGCCCCCACCAGATCTGCTCAGCTAGACAATCAAGCAGTACCTTTCAGCTGAGTTCACTCCCTGCTTCCCCAAGGGAAAAGGGTCAGAGAGCACCTTTGCAGGATTTTTTTCTCAACTTTTAAAAACTGCTAGAAGTTGAACTGGAAAATACACACTGTGCTGGATTAGAAAAAACAGCATATTTCTCCAACAGTCCAAAGACATCATTTTGGAGAAATA
>CABHPQ010001615.1:0-19862 GCA_902168405.1 Peromyscus aztecus
TCCATGACACAAGTCTCTCAACACTCACTCATGGTCATTGTCAGTCATCAGCATTTAATGGAAGCTCATGAGATTCAGAATTAGACCAGAGAGAATGAGTTATTGCTTTAAAATTATAGTTTATCTAATAACCTGATAATGGAGTCCAAACATAAACCAGAAGTGGGGGCATTAAATTCCAAAGAACATGAGTATCAGGTAATTGATTCCTTTCTATGCACTTGTATAGCTACAAATATAAATCCTATACTCTCAGCTCGGCCATTCTTGGGCTCCTCAATATTGCTTGAGTGGCTTTCTAAGACATGTCACAATCATTTGAATCACCACTTGTGTCTTTAAAGAATGAAAAAAAATGTGATTTTTTTGTTTGCTCAGGTGATTATATTCTAGTAAGATGGCATCAGGTTAATTAGATATGATGTAATTTTTTTCTTGGTAAGCTTTGGTGTTCTTTTTTGTAAAAAAGTATTTTTTTTGTGTGTGTGTGTGTGTGTGTGTGTGTGTATGTGTGTGTGTATGTGTGTGTGATGTATGAGTAAGGGAGCCTGAGAGACCAGAAGTGTCAAATCTGCTGGACTAGAAGCTATAATCACTCATAAGTTGTTCAACATGAGTCTTGGGAAACAAATTTGGGTCTTCTGTAAGAGTAGTGCCTGCTCTTAACTGCTGATCTATTTCCCTAGCCCCAGCTTTGGTACTCTCAATGCATTCTTTAGAGAGAAAATAAACTAACATGAAGAACAAATTAATGTTATTATTTGAGTGAATTTGCTAATTAAAAATGTAGATTGATTGAGAACTGATCTTGAGAGACTTTGCAATCAATCAAGCTGGGAAGTCTGATGGCCTCTGGGTCTCAGAGCTGACAATTGTAAAACTGATGGAATTCATAATTTCAAGAACACTCCCTTTCTAGAGTTGAAGCTCTTGGAAAGCAAATGCTAGTATAAGATCTTCCCAATGAAGAGAGATGTGAATGGTGGTGTGGACAAGCTGGAGTGGTGGTATGGCCATTTAATAAAATCTATATACATTATGAGGAATTGAAATACTTGAGGGATGCATTATACAAGGTGTACAATACAAGTATCTAAACACTAGCACAGAGCAAGTGATGTTCACTTGCTGCTGCCTTTTAAAGTACAAAATAGAGAAAACTATGCTTTTCTGGAAGAATCTGTCTTCTAGCATCTAGATACTATCCATTCATCATCTATCTATCTCTCTGTCTATCATTTATCTATCTGTCTGTCTGTCTATCTATCTATCTATCTATCTATCATCTATCTATCTATCTATCTATCTATCTATCTATCTATCTATCATCTATCTATCTATCTATCATCTGTCTGTCTGCCTGTCTCTATCTCTCTGTATGTATGTATGTATGTATGTATGTATATATCATCTGTCTGTCTATCTGTCTCTATCTCTCCATCTGTATGTATGTATCTATCTCTTTTTTTTCTTTCTATCATCTATCTATCCATTCGTTTATCTAAATTTAAACAGGTTTTAGATACTGAAACTGATCATCTAGAGTTAATAGTCTAGAAGTGTAGAACATCTCTCATTCAAGATCCTGAATGTGGTGGTTTGAATAAGAATGGTTACTATAGGATCATATATTTGGACACTTGGTCCTCAGTTGATGAAAGAGTTTGGGATGATTTAGCAGCTGTGGGGAGGAGGTGGCTTTATTGGAGGGATACATCACTTGACACGGGCTTGGAGGTTTTAAAGTTCACTCCATTCCCAGTTAGCTCTCTTTGCCTTGTGCCTGTGGAAGAAGATGTAAGTCCTCCCCCAAGAATCACGACTTCACTATTACAAAGTAGTTAGCCAGGTGTCCAGTACTAGGCATGGTTTTCTTCTTGTTGAGCAGGTTTAATTCCAATTAAAGAGCTGCTGGTTACTCCCAGGGCGTGTGCCACTGCTGCACCCTTAGGCTCCTTATGCTGTGCCGGTCATTGTTGTGGTTTAGGAGTGGTCTAGCTCGTGAGACTGTTGGCTGCTTTCCACGTTAGGAAGCCTGCGTGTCACCTTCTGGTATTGGAGGGGACATTAAGGTCAGTCCAGTTCAAGGATCTCTGGGTCCTGCTTCTGAAGTGCATTGTCTCTTCAACAAAATGGACTTACCTTCCACACTGGGCACAACCAAAGGCAACAGAAATAGGCTGTATGTTTTAGGAGACTCTTGGACATTCTGGCCAACAAATCGAAAGAGGACTTATAATGATATATATATATATATATATATATAGTAAAGTGATCTTTGGCTCTTAGAGGGAGCACTATCAGCCCAGATGAGAAATTTCGTTAAAATAATGTGTGTATATTTATACACCAAGTTATGTGTATTATAGGTTCAATATGGGACTCTGGTGCTTATTTTGTGCACTGGACAGGCTAATAAATTAAGAGATTTATTTTATAAGTTCATTTATACACTACCATCCCAACTTTCATTTGTTTCTCTAAAATGAACCAGAGAAATAAAATACATTCTGAATGGACAGGGTTATGAAGAAAATGGAGGAAATGATAACCTAACACCGATGGCAGGTGACTGTTTCCAAACAGAGGTGACCACTTTTAATTTTCTAGCATGTATTTTCTTATGACCAATATTCATCTCTTTCTTCATTGAGAATATGAATCACTAAACATCTCTTACATACTAATATTATGCTAAGTAATAGTTACATATCAATAAAAAAACAAATAAGAATACAGATGGTCCCCAATGGAAGAGTTTTTCAATTGAAAATAGTGTAAGTCATCAATTCTTCATTTTCAATATAATGTTCAGTGAGATTTATGTGATTTCTACCTTATTATAATATATCATTAGATTACCTTACTTTGACCCACTGTAGGCTAATGGAAGTGTTCTTAGTAAGGTTAAGGTAGTTTAGACTACGATATTAGACACATTTTTGCTTATGATAACTTCAGTTTACTATGGGACTACATTGGGCCTATGGTCAAGACATATCCAAATCTCTTACTGACAGTGTATGTCACTGAGTAATGGGAAACAACCAACTAAAACAAAAGCAGAGGAAAAAAAGCCTAAATTTAAAATGTGGCTCAAATATTAGTATCATCATGGAAAGTTAGTATCTCTGGAAACCTATTTTAGTCACCAGCATGACAGGGAAAAATACTCTGGGATACGGAGAAGTTTACCTGAGGATTAACTTCGAAGTATACCTTACTGCCCCCAACCTTAGTGCTCAGATTAAAAACTACTTCAGAAGACAATTTCTTTCTCATCTCCTTGGTTTACATAATCCCTAGACACTTTGAGCAGTTTCAATTTTTGTGCTAAATTCAACTTGTAACAGAAGTAATCTGAGACACTGAAAAAAAAAGTGTAGCAACTTAGTAGTGTGCCACGGGCTCCCATGGGATTCCTAGAAAGGCTCCTAGTCAGGAGAACGAACAACCTGAAATTGGAAACAGCAATGGGCCAATTCTGAGTCCTCTGTCCTCTGAAGATTGGAGTGAAGAGAACCACTGTGGCAGGTGAGCTTGCAGTGAAGGAGCTCACAATGGGGATAGAGAGGGAGTTTTTATGCTTTGGACATAAACTACTCTCAAAGGTCATGTGTGCAAACTTTAATCCACTCATCTTGTTCATAGCTGAATGGACCATTAAGAGGCAGGTCCTGGAAGAGGAAACGCTTCACTTTTGTCACATCTTTGAGACACTTTGTTCAGTTTTGTTTTGCTTCCTGACACACATGATGTTTGTCTATTTTCTCTGTCATACCTTTTGGACGGTGTTTCAGTCTTGTCCCAGGCCTGCTGACCACAGACTAAAGTCTCTGAAACTGTGAGCATATGAAAATCTTCATTTTCTGAAGTTTGCTTCACACATTTTGTCCCAGTGACACCAAACAGTAACACAGAGGGAAAAAGACTGAGTCCTGGGTATAGAGCCCTATGACATGGGCTTTCATAGTCACTTTGGTTCTCGCCTAATTGTGGCCCTGGGAGCAAAAATGGTGCTGCTTCTTTCCCTGATGAAGGGCTAAACACAACATTCTGGAAATTTTCTAGTTATAATTATCTGTAATGCTGTATGTTAGTGGAACACAACACACCACGTTTTCCCAAAGCATGGGGAGAGCCGCTGACATAGGAAGGGGGCTGGAAATGGTTTTACTCCTGTTTAATGGGCCATGAAACAGAGATCTGGAGGGTGCTTCTGTCTGACTCAAGGACTGCAACTCAGAAACTTTTCCCTGGTTTTAAGATTTTATCAGAGTTGGGGGTGTTTCCCTTGAAGATTTCTTGGCAATTAGTAATTACTTTGAACTATCATGTGGTGTGGTGGCTGCTATGGAAACTGCACATTAATGCATGAAGCATGCAAAGCCTGTCACCACATCAGATGCCACTGCCCTTTGGCTATGCTAGCTTACTCATCTGGTTTCTTGAAAACAACTTCCTTCTTTTATTTTTTCCCCCTAAACACATGAACATTATGCTTATAATCCAAAAATCTCATTTTGAAGTGACTCATTCTTTTGAGACATGTTCAAGTGACTAAAAACCAAAGACCCTGGTGGAATGCAACCTATAAAAATAATCTGTTGGAAATATATGCACAATTTTATTTTTTGATGAAACAAATAAAATATGCAAAGAAAGTAAGTAAATTAAATTCACATGCAAGGGCCACATTTGGATAATATCTGCAAAGGATATGCATAAATTTATAGATGATAATGCCTTCATTGTAAACAATAAATGAAGAAACCTAGGATGTCTAAGTTCTGATCAAACCATAAAATTTTAAGCATTGCATATATTTGTGAAATATTAGTAGTCTTAGATGTCTTAAAGGAATGATTATCCCATATATGAGTGTGTCTATTCTGTGCATACACCTGTCCTTCAAAGATCTTTCTGCCTCAGTGGGACTGTCTTGAAGTTGACTATATTTTATCAGAAATAATGGTAGAGATGCAGGTAGATCCAATAAGTGTAAGTACAGGAAGTACTGTTGCCTGATCATTGGTGAATATATGTAAGCTCATGATTTGCTATCTTATATGCTACCTTGTGATGCCACTGAGTTAAAAGTAGCAGCAACCAGTGTTGTACTATTCTTTCTGTCAAGCTACACCATGCTGGGATTCCTTTATTTGTATTTCCATGATTAAAATGAGTTAGATCTTTTTTTTTCCTGCCTATTAGCTGACTATAAAAATCTTGAAAATATTTATCCATAAGTTTGGCTATTTTACTTACTAATTTACATTAATTATTTGCACATAAAGAGAAAATTTCAAATCATATACAAAATATTATTGTATTTGCTATTGAAGATTAACATGGTACATAGGATAAAAAGTCCATCTTCATGAAGTATTAGAGTGATTTTATGCTGAGAAATTTGTTCTTCTGGCATATATTAAGTTTCAAATGAACTTTATTGTTTCAATTGGTATTATTAAACTTTCCATTCAATTTCGATGTTTTGAGTAATATAAACTGTTAATCAGCATTCTTTCAAAACAGTTAATATTCTCAACAAAACTTTAGAAATAACCTGTCCTTTTGCCATGGTTTTGCATTGCTTCAAATGTACATCATCATTCTAACTTTGATTCAGAGTGACTCTATTACTTATGTTTGTGCTATTTCCAGATTCTCTTATTTATCTGTTTTTTATTTTTTATTTTATTTTATTTATTTATTTGTGTGTGTGTGTGTGTGTGTGTGTGTGTGTGTGTGTGTGTGTGTGTGTGTTGGAGACAGGGTTTCATGCTATAGCCTGAGTTGATCTGTAATCCAGTCTTACCTTGAACTTAAAGCAATCATCCTGCTTCAGTATCCTGAAAACTGGGATTACAGGCAGAAACTATGCCTGACTTAGCTCTGTTTTCTTAAACTATCAGTATGTACTATAAAATTTCAAAGTAAATTGTAATGAGGTGGTAACAATTCACTACTTAACATGATTTTCTGTTCTCATTTAATTCCTTCCATAAACCTAAGAAGTCCTTCTCCCAATCAAAATTCCAAGTGTTTTATTTTGCTGTATATGTGGTCTTTTTCTTATATTTGAAAGCAGCCATCATTTTACAGCAAATACTACTTATTGCAAGAAGCAATAGTTGGACAATTTGGATGAATAAGAGTTAATACTACACAGGCATTTAGAAAAAATAGTGGAAATGTTGTTGAATACAACATAGCTCAGGAAATCTTTAAAAACTGCAAGTTTTTTTCCCCAGTGTTAGTGGTAAAATGGATAATTTACTTTTTCTCATTGTGGGTACAAAATATTCCATAAAGTAACTTAAAGAGGAAAGGGTTTGTGGGGCTGGAGAGATGGCTCAGCTATTAGGAGCACTCGCTGCTCTTCCAGAGGATCTGGGTTTGATTTCCATCCCCCACACGACAGCTTTCAGCTGTCTGTTACTCCAGTGCCAGGGGATCCTATATCCTCTTCTGATATCCCAGGACACTAGACATGCGAGTGATGAACAGACACACAGTCAAGCAAAACACCCCCACACATGGAAATAAAGTGAATTTTAAAACATGCTGTGAAGAAGATGAAGAGGAGGGCATGGAGGACAAAGAGGAGGAGAAAGAAGAGGAAGAGGAGGAGGAAAGTTTCTTGAGGGGATTCAAGTTTTGAGAGCGTACATCGATCATGGTGGGGACATTACAGCAGCAGGAGCCTGAGGTGCCTGGGCACTTTGCACCTGCAGTCAGGAAGCACATAAAGATGGGCACCTATTTCAGATCATGTTCTCTTCTTGAGATGGTGTGCCACACATATTCTTCTCACTCAAGTTGAAACTCTCTCAAGATATGCCTGTCTGCTAGTAGATTCTAGGAGTTGATAATCAAGATCAGCCATGAGTTGGCTGATTGCTAAGGTACTTCATATCATTCAGTTATACATTTTTAGTTTCAAGAAATTAGCTTGCAATCTGGGAAATGGGTGTATATACATTTATTTGAAAGTGTTCTGCCTTAGAAGACTCTCTTTAAAGTCTAAAACAAGACTTCCTACATTCAGTCATAGTCCCATCACAGAAAAGGTTGTCACTTGGTAAGGTTACAGGAAACAATCATGCATACCCAAAGCACTACCATGCTTGTTATCATATATTTAGGTAGAGTTATAGAAATGACAGGGTCAATAGAATTATGGTTGAGAGTGTCAGCTGAGTAAGGAAGGGCATGCTCTGGTCATATGGTGTTCCAATAGCATAGGTAAGCTAAAGTTTGACCCTCTGGGTTCTTGTGGCTTGATGATAGACAGTTGCCTGACCAATTTAATTTCTATTGTAAATTCACAAGGAAAAACATAAACATACTTTGTGAGAAATGTAGTATATTATAAGAAATACAACATGATTTACAAAGTGTGAATGGCACTTTAATAGAGTAGCAGTAATTGTTAATGATTAGTTTGTGTTGCCATCAGTGAGCAAAAAAAAAAAAAATTGCTTTACCAGCCTCATAGTACTCAAATGGCTCAGCAGGCATTGTGGTCTGCGAACTAATCAGAAAGTCTTCAGTAATAAGTAATTAGATTAGGGTAGATAAATGGAAAAAGTAAAACATATTTAAAATTGGAGAGACATTAAAACTCTGCAGGTTGATTACAAAGCAGACATAACCACTGCTGTGACTATTTATCTCCAGTGATTCAGCCACAAGAATTAAATAACTTTGGAGCAGATTAACTGTAAACACTCCCTCAGAAGATATAATAGCTACACAGTTCCAGAGATGTTATCACTGCTCTGAGGGAAATTCTTCATTGTACCAAGAAAGTCAGAAAATTAGAACATCCTGAGAGAGATAAGAGATTGGAAATATTTTTGAGACTATGTTCTCCAGATCTGCATGTCCTCAAAAGCAGGCTAATAATTGCATGGCTGAAAGCTGAAAACACATTGGAAAAAGAATTTTCTATTGAACCAAGGATTTAATCTTAAAATATAAATAGTGATTTTAAGGAATGCTTAAAATTTATGACAAGTGTGGGCTGTAATTAAAGAATGGATATCCTTAAAATGTATTACTAGATCTTGTTTTCCATTGAAATTTATTTTGCATCAGGATAAGATGCACAGTGCAAAGAGGTAATTAGAAAAAGATGAGTAGGTGCTCATTATTCATTGTTTTACACAGTTAGTATTTATAGAGTACTATTGTATGCCAGTCAGTTTTCTGGAACTTATTGATACAACGATGAATGAAGCTGTCAACATCACTCCAAATTTTCATATTAAAAAAGAAGCAACACAAATGTGACAGCATACAAGTTTATTTGTAACATTCTACAATAATAAGTGCTATGAAATACATATTACTATTATCAAATAATAGTTAATGAAACTCAAGAAGCAACATATTTCACAAAAAGTAGGTCTAATATCAAGAATCAAAAGGAATGCTCAATCAGTTTCTAGGATAATTTGGAAACTTCCTGGTACCCAGTATGGCCTGTTTTGTAGTGTTCTGCCCAGGGCTAAATTATCTACCCCGGAGCCATTGGGGAAAGGGGTTTCAAAAATTTATCACTGTGCCTCAAGCAGAATTATTCTCTTTCCAAGTGGATGGCAAGGGTTGTTGTTGTGGCAGCATCTATGTAGGCCCAGCCCCTTGACCCTTGAGACAACTGCAAAAGCTGATCTCAGCTCCAGGGCTCCTAGTGGAGCCAGCTGAGGAGCCTACTGTCGCCTCAGCTCTGCCTCCACTTTCACTTCCCGAAGCTGTGTCTCAGGAAGGTATTATACAGCACAGCTTCCCAGAAAACTGTGTTTTGGGAAATACAGTCTCAAAGACACATGGATAAACTGAGGAGAGTCAAAGGCTTCTATGTAGAGCTTGGTCAAAACTCAAAGTGTTTTTTTGTTTTCTGTTTGTTTTGTTTTTTTAATGTGGAAGAAAATAAAGTCATGTTTCAAGGGAAATGTAGATATTGTGAGTATGTGAGTAGACAAGAGCTTTTGAACATTTCATGCCTACTAGCTTTCATGTCTGTTAAAACAATTTTTAAAACAAATCCTGTGTTGGAAAGGATTATAGAAAGCTCCATATCAGGACATTTAGTGGCAATCTTAACAAATTCTCCATAGTCACCATCAAGGAAAATCTTCGTTAAGTAAGGGAGATGAATAATCCTTTAAACACATTTTATTATGATTTTAGCATTATGATTATTAGAACTATAGGTAATTCTTTTTTCCTTAGGAATTCTCATGACATTTTAATCATGGACATTCTAAAGATTTTGTGCCACTGAGATCTTCCCCTGAAAGCGTTTACAACTAGCATGAGGTCACTGTGCTCTCCCGTGAACTGGTTCATATAACCTGGAGACTGTACATCTCATCTGAGAAATAAATGCCAATAGTCAGTGCAGAGGCTGATGGGTTTCTGACGATGCCGATCCAACATTGGAGTAGCAATTTGGAGCATCCCTGCTCATTCATGCTTTTTTCCAGATATAGAAATGCTTTATTCTGCTTTCTTATGTCACTGTACTGTTGTAGGCAGAAATGAAACATTTATATTTTTTCTGTCTCCCTACTTGATGCCTTTAGGATTTGGAAACTCTTATTGAATATTCATATTTTCATGGCAATTAGCTATTGGCACAAGTTCAATAAGATTCTGTTCTTGCTGTAACGAGACATAATTGGGAACATTGGTTATATTACCAAGGCTTTGAAATGTCATACTTGAGAATAATGTGCATAGAATCTGGTTTTGAGAACAGAGGTTGACTTTATGGAAACAATATTTTAAAAAGCCTTGGAAAAACAACCGCAACTCCTGGCTATGGTATTCCTATTAGAAAGAAAACAGGAAAGTCTTACTTTTTGAACAGTCAAAAACCTTTGAAGTGTTTGTAAGTTCATGAGAAAGGAAAAGTTCACCCATGTCTCTAGGAATTGGAGTCTAGGTTCAGCCATCAGATATAAACATTCCCAGTTTCCTGTCATACATGATCATAATTCTCCAAACTAAAGTTCCTTTTCCTCCCAGTCTCCTGACTGGGAGACATAAGATTCCTTTCCTGGAGCTCTTTAGACTAAAGTTTGAGAATTTCATATAAACTTGGAAGAATCCACACAACGGCTTATGTGTGGGTCAGCTTTCTGCCTGGAGCTGCATAGGTCACATGGGCAGTTAGTTGAGAACACCCAGTTCTTTCTCCAGAGACACTCAAAACACATCCTGGGAACTCTACCAGTTTGCCCTTGTCGTCCTCTTGCCAAACATTTAGAATATTCTCAACACCAACCCTTTGGGCTTAGAAACTGCAACTCTAACTTCTCATATTTGTTTTTCTTTTGATTTGTAGAAATTCTGCATGATCATGATGCATAACTAGCATCATTAGTCACATATCCTGTTCTACCAAGTTCCGACAGATGGTTCTGCTGGTGTTTAAGGAGAAACCAGCAACTCAATCAGAAGTGGACATACATTTTTCAAAAAAAACAAGAATGTTTCCTTAGTGACCAAAGTTAGTTGGGATAAAGGCCTAGGTGAACTCATCAAGCCCTGTCATGGAGTGTTTTTTCCAAGAGCATAATTACTGCAGGGCTTGTAAGATCTGTTTGTAACAAACTCACCTTGACTCTGATACCTCTCTTAGAAGCTTTTCTATTCACCTAGCTCCATTTTTTTCAGTGACTCTAACTCTCCACTTTTGCTTGTATTTAGAATTTATTTCAATCCTATACTAAGCCATTGTGTTGTCTTAGTTAGTGTTGTATTGCTGTGATGAGGCACCGTGACCATGGCAATTCTTTCTTATAAAGAAAAGCATTTATCTGGGGCTGAATTACAGTTTATAGCTTTAGTCCATTGTCATGGTGTGACATGGTGGTGTTCAGGCAGACACAGTGCTAGAGAAGGAGCTGAGAGAGTGCTACATCCAAATATAGGCAGCAGGCACTGGGTTTGGCTTGAGTATCTGAAACCTCAAAGCCCACCTCCAGTGACACACTTCCTCCAATAAGGCCTCACCTCCCAACAGTGCCACTTGGTATGAGCCTATGGGGGACATTTTGATTCAAATCCTCACAGGTATCTTCCCCCTATAGTTCCTGTGTCAATTCTTCTTTTACCCCTTTAAGTGTTAGGCTTTCCATTTTCTTTGTCAATCTGCACAAAATCAATCTGCACAGTAAGGCTGATGGGAAGATTTACAGCAGTCTTGAGAAGAAATCATTCTATTGTTCAACTGTTAAATAGGGTATAGAGCTGTAAGCCTCTGGTTGCTGATGCATAGAAAGGAAGTCCAGGATATACAGTTCTATTAGGTATTATGTCATGGGATTTGTTTTCTGAGCTGGATTACTGATTTGTTTCAGCCAACAATAAAATGTAACTTTTAAATTTCTGAATTAAAATTACCTATTTTATTAGTGCAGGAAAGGCAATGTGAAGATATTCAAGGTATGCTTTTAGTTGTTATTGTTTATTTTTGATTGTTTTTGGTTTTATTTTATTATTATTTATTATTATTGTTGTTATTTAGCCAAGACAAGTATCAGGCTAATAAAAGATGGTGGTGAGAGAATTATGTGAGTAATTTAACTGCAATGGAAACACAGTCATTATTTACAGTTGAGTGATGGAGGACACATAATTATAGAGAAATTCAATGGCAGTTTTCCAACAACCAAAGTCCAGGCTTAGAAACACAATAACTCAATTAAGAAAAGATGGTAAGAATATTGTTTACTGGATACATGTGAAAGCTTACAATTTCCTGATGTACATGTTGATGCCAGTGGCCTTGGGCCCAGTAGGACTCAAGGTGAGTATTCCTTAGAAGAAAAAGAAAAGCCCACAAAGGAGAAAGGCTAAATAATTAGATACTTATATTTACAATTGGGGATTTTTAATTGCTTTGTAGATTTGATGACTCAAGGGAATTTGTCCTTCAAGAAAGGAAACATTCATGCAATTTTATGTGTATTTTCTGTGTTAGGAGCCCCAGTTATCAAATGTAGGGACCGCTAGGACTTTTCCTTTTAATTAGCATCTACATAAAGGAACAGAGAAGACTCAGATTCTACTTCCCAGTTTACAGGATTCTCTTCCTTAGAGCTTGCTACAGTCCTGCCTTATCTCTGCCTCTTCCCCCTACCTCCCCCCAATTCCTATTTACAGCTAATTAAGAACAAAACAGGTTTTCATGTGATTATTTCCGTAACCCAATGAATTTTAGATTACTCATTAAGAATAGTGTGCCATGGAAGATCTTGCTTGTAATTTTATGATTTCCATAGATATAGGTGCTTTTATTTGTTCTTAAACAAAATTTGCAACTGTGAAGTCTCAGTCTTTATAAACCTTCATGATCAAAACTTAGTCTATATTATTTTTTGAAAAAAAATAAAAAAATTTTGAGATGATGTATTATATCATTTCCCTATTCCTTTTCCTCTCCATACCCTCCATTTTGATAGCTTCTGTAGCAGCTGGAACCATCCTACACACTGAAAAAGCAAGGAGGCTTGTATTCACATTGCACATTCTATAGGCATTCTTTAGCAGAACTAGTTTAAAAAGAAAATTACCTATAACAAAAGTATTCATAATGTTCATACATAGATAAATTCAACACACACACACACACACACACACACACCTTAATTGTAAAGTAGAGCAAAGCTGTTTTCACAAAATTCAACTTCATATTGCCAAAGGACCAGCCCTCAGCAGGTTAGAGGAATTGAGAGGAGACATGGAGTTGGTGACTGATCACAAGGTAGACTTTTTTGTCTAGGGAGCAAAACTAAATTCTTTGGGGCTGGTGAAAAAGGGGAACACACACACACACACACACACACATCTTCAACATGTCAGAGTCTCTTTATTTCTTTTCCCCTATAGTTTATATATCCCAGCAAAATCTTTTAAGAAATATAAAATTGCAATGTGGTTATATTCTATTTTTCTTCAAGTAAATGATTACAACAAATTCAAGTAAAAAGCAGCATGTCCCCAAATACCTGTACATGATTAAACATTTTTCATATTGCAGGTGAAAAACAAATTCTTACCAAGGATCCATAGACATTTGAGTCTAAGCAACTTCTTACAGATTAATAAAGTGTAAGCAAGCAAGGATTTCTTCTAAGCCAGTTCTTTTACTGGTAGGCTCTATTTTGTGGTTACAAAGAAAGGATCAATCATTTTATGATTTATCTTAAAAGATAATCTTTCAAAAAAATCTTAAAAGAATCACAAATCTAGACTTTTATATATAAAAACAATCATTTCTACTTTAAGTCCTCAGGTTGCACATTCACTCATCAACAATTTTTTTAAAATATCAGGAAGCTGAGGCTAGAAATGGGTATAAGAAATTATTCATCACCTTTGGTCAACAAACCTATCTTTAGAAAGAAAAGCATGTCAACTAGTAATAACCCATCTACCTTTGTTCTTGTTCCTTGACCTCAATGAATCCCTCAACCAGCTATTAAAAGTGTGCCTTTCTAAACTTTAAATTGTTCCCCAAGAACTTTTGCATCAAAATCATTAACAAAAATATCTTAACCTGAATTTACTAATAACCTACATGTCTAAATTCTTTTGAAGGTGATGATTGATTTATTAATCTGCTCCAGCATCGATGCTTGGAAGAAGTTAATTGCCATTATTTTAAGTACCAGTGACACTGCCCAGTGAGAAGCTAGAAACCCCCTTAGAGTTTCCATGCAGTTCACAGATTATGAAGGAGGTGGTGATCGAAAGGGCAGTAACAGCGTGAGGTCCTTCAGGTTCTGCCTCTCCAAGGCACATCCACCATTGTTATGCTAACCAGTGAGACATTTTCCATGAGTTCCAAAGCTATTTGGTGTTTCTCTCGCATGGCCCCTAACATTATACTATAAATGTTTTTCAATTATGTAGATGAATGTTTCTCACATTCCTCCAAGCCCCTGCAGTCTCGTGGCCTGCTTATAGAATAATCACTCAAAAGCTTATATTAATTCTAACTGCTCAGTCATTAGCACAGGCTTATTACTTACTAGCTCTTATACTTAAATTAACCCATAATTCTTATCTATGTTTAGCTACAAGGCTTGGTACCTTTTCTCAGTTCTCCCTTGTCATCTTGCTTCCTCTGTGTCTGGCTGGTGACTCCTGACTCAGCCTTCCTCTTCCCAGAATTCTCCTCGTCTGCTTGCCCTGCCTATACTTCCTGTCTGGCTACTGACCAATCAGCATTTTATTTATCAACCAATCAGAGCAACACAAATTCACAGTATATAGAAAGACAACCCAGAGCACTTCCCCTTTTCTGGCTAATCAAAAAAGGAGATTTTAACTTTAACCTAGTAAAATTACTTATAACAAAACAGTTATCAAGCAAGAATTACAGTTACAATATCTAGTATATTTATATTTGGCAAATGCAAAGAAATTATTTTATTTATCCTATATTTGTGAGTCTAAGGTTTCACATCTAACTTATCTTTTATTGTAACCAAGGAAAATTATAATCTTATATAGTCTTCAACTACATCAAAGACCTCAGAAGGATATAATACTACCTAAGTAAACAGGAAATGCATTGTAAGCAACTTCCAAAAATCTAGAATGACAGAGACAGCTGCCTGCCTGGACAGTCATCCAAAATTCCTCTCTAGCGTAGGGGCATCCATCTTCAGCCTATAGGCCTAAAGTCTCTCAGCTGCTTCTTCCTGTGTCCTATAAAATGCTTGGCAGTCTCCTCTGTGAATCAGGAACCTGAAGGACCATTTTGTCCAGTTTTGGCAAGGTAGAATATAGAAATAGTAGGTTAGGAATATAGTTTAAGAAAAAAAACAGGCAAAAAATGATTCCTGTAGAAGCTTTTGGCCTGTGGGTATTGATTTGGAACAATTTAGATTTAAGCCTGGAGAAGCAGGGGGGACTTTTCTCTTAGGCAGACATGGGAGAGACAAAACCCTCCACTCTGCCAGTAAACACCATTACAACACAGTACAATCAAAATTACTTTCTGTTTGACCATGAAGTCAAAGTTTAGAGAACAGAAGTTTTGGGAAAATCTTAGTAATAGCTCTCTCTAAAAAAGTAAAAACTTTTCAGACCCTTTCTTTCTCAGATTTTTTCTTTCTGTAAGAGCAAAAATTTTAACTCATCTGGAAACAACATCTCTCAGTATGGGAAAATCATCTGTAATTGCTCGAAGAAAAAACAAAAACCTCATAGAATATGACAAATCCTCTCTGCTAGTTCTGTCTCTCATTCAAGATAGTATTAAAAACAAAAGCCAAAGTTCCCTGTGGCTAGAGCCTAGCAAGAAAGTGCGGCAGAAAGTGGAGCAGGGATAACCTCTCCCAAGGTGAAGCCACAACAGAGGTGGGGAGGGTCTGCTGGCATGGAAGAAGCAAGGGAGATTTTGAAATCCTCCCTGCAATGAGGGAGGCAGGGCATGAGCTCCCAAAAAATCTCTGAAAAGACTTTTATTTTAAGTACATTCATTTTCTTTCCCTAACCCAGTAAGGCAGAAGAGCAAGCCCTGAGGGGTTTTTGCTTCTGGCACCAAAGCACCTGTCTGAATATATGCACGTGGACAGATGCAGTCAGCTCCAGGTAAAGTGTCAGGTGAAAGAAATATAGCTATCAATTCCAGCACAGGGGGAACAGAAATCTCCTATAGTAAAGGAGCAAAAGCTTGACTAAAACAACCTCCTGTGGTAAAAGCAAAAACACAAAAACCAATTGTGTAAGTGGAAACAGAAGTGTGGTGGACCCAAAAGGCATCTTGGGAAATGTAGTTTGAAAAGCAGCTTGGGAAATGTAGTAATAGCATGACACTATAGAGAACGGAAGTCTGGGAAATGTAGTTTTTTCAGCTCAAAATGGCAGTACTGCCCAGAAACTCTGTTTTTCAGCTCAAAATGCAGTTTCTTTTCCAAGTGATGTTAGAAAGCTTAATCCTACCTCTTGAGAACTAAGAGAAGGTGAACAACTTGTCTCCCAGGAAATAAAGTGCTAATACTGTTTGTCAAGAAACTACTTTGAGCTGGGCGTTGGTGGCGCACCCCTTTAATCCCAGCACTCGGGAGGCAGAGCCAGACGGATTTCTGTGAGTTCTGAGGCCAGCCTGGGCTACCAAGTGAGCTCCAGGAGAGGCGCAAAGCTACACAGAGAAACCCTGTCTCGGAAAAAAAAAAAAAAAAAAAAAAACTACTTTGAAATCTTTTAGAAAACAAGGGGAAAATGATCCTTACACTGGGAAATTGCTTTGGGGGTGTGAAAAAAACTTATGGGATTGAATTGTGCTTAAAATACAAGATACAAGAGGGAAACATTGACATCATCAAAAAATGCTCATGGTAATCTTAAAAAGCAGCTTTAAAAATTAAAAGAAGAGAAAATTGTACCATTAGGAAAATTGTACCTTTAGTCACCAAATGAAGCTTGCTGGCTACCCACAGGAGACTCATATCAAAGCTGACCATGAACTCAGAACTTAGAAATAAAGCAGTGTTGAGTTTACTTATAATTTTTATGATGGTAGCTTATGATTTTTATACTCTCTATCTTGTAGTAAGAAAATAAATTAGTTTTGTTAAGAGATTCTTTCTAGTGTAAGTTAGTTCTGTTAAGATGTCTGTAAAATAGTTCTATAGATTTTCCTCTTGAATACAAGTTTGGTAAATAGTTCTAAGAAATCTCTTCTAGATATGTGCTAAAGTTTGTAAAAATAGTTTCCTTTATAAGTTTGTAAGAAGTATAAATAAGTATATGGTGAATGTGAGTTTGTGAAAAGGGTAAATGTTGACTATAAGTCTAAATGTTTAATGTAAGTTTGGAAAAGGGGTAAATATGTATAGTGATAATAGTGCAGTTAAGAGATCTCTTCTAGATGTTTGCTAAGGTTTATAAAGTAGTCCTATAGAGTGTAAGTTTAAATACATATAGTGATGTAAGTTTGTAAGAAGTGTGAATCCATATAGTAAATTGCTATGCTAATTGTAAGTATGTATATTAATGTTTATACTAGAATTTTGATGTTATTAATGAACCAGAACTTGGTGAAGCTAAGGGAATCTTTAAGTTTGATGCAGTTTATTTGATGTGGTTTACATCAAGAGTTTATTGATCTAAAAAAGTGCTTGGCACAGCTAAAGCAATAATCACCTTAGACTCATTTCAAAAAGGATATTCCATCTTTACCATCCTATACTCCTTTACTGGGAGGCAAGGCAGCTATGGAGATCACTGTGGATGTTTGCAAACTCAGTAGGGACCCGAGTCAGAGCTGAGTTAAGCTCTGTACCCCCCATGCCAGAGGCTAGCTGTCAGAGACGGGCAACTTTCTTCTTGATAGCTTGCAACCTAAGCCAGCAGAGTATGCTTGATGGAAAGCATACCTCCATGTGGAAGAAATAATCAGGGAGAACGAAGGGCCCTTGAAAAAATTAAGAAGAGGGACCTGTGGGAGCCCAGAAAAGTTTCTTAGTGATATTTGAGCTTGCTTTACCCAGCAGGGCTGCATAAGGGGATGGATTGACCACATGCATGGTTACCAGGTTTTTGGAAGGGTCCATACTTGGCTGTGCTGGGGGAGCATATTTTGCTCCATCCCTTGGTATTTCTATAAATAACCCTTTAGAAGAGATAGAAGGGGCTGGTGGGTTTTGATGCAGGCCCTCCTGAGGCTATCCTGTGTTTCTATCTGTTTCTCTCCCCTCTATATTTCTATCTAAATATTTTTCACTTCTCCCTACTCAAGAGTACCCTGGGGAAAAAGTGGGGGTGAGTCTCCCACACTAAATGATTCAATAGATAATGAAAATGATAACCAGAAAACACTATCACAGGCAGGAAACAAGGGTTGTCTTTGGAAGCCCATGTTGCCATCATCAGCAAAAACTAAGATACTGGTTGTCAGAATGTGTAATAGCAAATGCACATTCAAGGAAACAGAATGCCAGGAGGGGATGGGCAGTAGAGAGTTTACAGAAAATGCCAAGCTCATAGTACAGTCACTTCTGAGAAGCAACATTTTTGAGTATTCTCAAAAATAAACTTTTTGTTGATTTATAGATATGTTACTACTAATTAAAAATCAAACAAACAGAAATAGGTTTGATTTTGTGAGCTGCAAACTTAAAGCAAATTTTGAGTTCTAGTACTAAGTCTTTCCTGTAAAAGTTGGAATATTGATTAGGGAGGATTATAATCATACAAATTAGAATGAAATCTGCACATTTTCACCAGCCTACAGCCACTGACCCTTAGTTTTCCACCAGAAAGTGCTCATGTCTTGTGCTGGGGTCACGTCCTTCCCTTTCAGCAGATTCTGATTGACCTGAATGAAGTAGCTTTTTAAGGTGTATTTATTGCTATTTTTTTGTCACCCTGACAAAATATCTGCCATTAGCAACTTAAGGGAGTTCTGGATCATGGGTTCAGAGAAAACAATCCACTAATGTGGAGAAAAAGCTGAGCAGAGTATCTGTGTGACCACAGAAGCAGGTAACTGCTGCCTTTCACATGGTAGCCAGACCCACAAAGAGCTTAGCTAGAAGCAGAAGTGGCTATGGCTTTCATGGCCCCCTGCAGCAGCCCAATTTTGATGGCTAAAAAACATACTCTGAAAGTTCCACAACTTCCCAACCAGCCTGCCTCAGCTAAGTGACCAAGTGCTAGAACAAGTGAACCTGTGGGGAGCATTTTACATTGAAGTCATATCATAAGGCTGGCCATGCTGACTTTATTTACCTCTGCCTCTACTACCTCCATTGCTTCCAGATACTCAATTAAAGAATGAGTACAGAAGCTGGGATCATGTGGTTTAACAAGGAGAAATGACATACACCCTTTAAAGGCAATATTCTCAAGAGTCATATTAATAGATACCAAAGGAAGAATGTGAGTAAGAATCATTCTAAAGGCTTTATCCAAGATGAAAAAGAAGTAGCTTGTGCTGGGCTGGATTGTTGTCATGGGTACCTTACTAGAGATTCTCTGGAGAACCTGCTATGTACAATGTCTGGGAAGGATTCCCATGCTTTGCTCAAGTGTATTGACTTAAATCTGAATACAGCAACCAGGACTTCAGCATGGTGGACATGCTATAATCTCCTTAATATATTGAACACTGACTAACCTCAAACCCAGAGAAATAGTAACGCTGGAAAATAGTTATCATGGGATGTTTCATACTTCCTTTTCCTGTGTACCTGAGTTTTAGAGTAGCCTCATTTTATCAAAGCTTTGAGTGATAACTGTGAAAGTAATTTCCTTTGGAAATCATGGTGGTGTCAGTCCTCAGCTTGGAAATGTGTGACAAAGTGCCATTGAGGTGAATGCCATTATTTTTATTTTTTTATTGATCGGGTCATTAATCTCTAGTTCAGGAAACCCTCCTGCTACAGCCTCTCAAGGGCTAGGATAACAGATATGAAATACCACTCTAGACCACCAGTTTTGTTTTGGGAGACACGTTCTCCTTATACAGTTTAGGTTGGCCTCACACTCACACATATCTTGTCTCAGACTCCCGAGTGCTGGGTTGCAGGTGCATATCTGCAACCAAATATCTTAGAATGCAGTAGTTCAGAAGCAACAGCAGTCTTCCAAAGACAAGGAGCTAACTCTAAATTGCAAAAGAGTAGAGGCAGAGTCACTTGGCTGAGAGAAGATGGGTCTTGATGTTCAAGCAGCCCAGGAAATGTGTGCCCGATTTATCTAATATATACAGATCTGATAGCTGTTTGAAAACCTTCTGTTAATGATTAGATACTTGAGTCACTGCAATGAAGTGCCACAGCCTCTCCCTCCGATCATAGCTTTAATCCACTTTACAGGTCTAGAGC
>CABHPQ010001615.1:25280-38856 GCA_902168405.1 Peromyscus aztecus
CTTTCTTTCTTTCTTCTTTCTTTCTTTCTTTCTTTCTTTCTTTCTTTCTTTCTTTCTTTTTTAGCAGTAGCCAAGTTTTTGATTTTCTGTTGATGAAGCTTTATAGAAGACTGAACCTGCCACAGATTTCTGGGAAGCCTCATAACTACATGAACTAGGTGAGTAATTGGGACGGGTTTGCCAAGAAAAGATGTTGGGTAGATATGGGTGAGAGAAAACGGCCCATGGAAGGCATCAAGTACTCCAACAACAACTGCAGCTGCAAATCCCAAAGCAATCCACATCTCTGTGTGATAGTTTAGCCCTCAGCCTCTGAGGGTCAGAGTGTCCACACAAACAGTGCAGATAAGACCAGCCAGAATCATTTATAACCCAGCAGCATTTGCACTTTTGCTTATGAGTAAGCAAAGTGTAGGCATGGAAACACATCTCAAATATGATGCTGTGGCTGATATCTTAGTCTTATCAACAAAGCCATAAATGGTATAAATTACTCTCACTAAATGTCTCACGGGCAACCCTGAGGCTCAGCTCTCAGTGATGCACGGCAGCAGCTGGGGAGGGAGGGCTTTGTGATCCTGGTGCTGAGAAGCCAGGCAGGCAGACCTATGGACAACATCATTTGCTACAGTCCTCTTCTCAGGTAGAGAGGCAGAATGTTTAGGCTGGAGCCCAGGGCTTTTTTGGAGAGGGAAGGAGAAAGGACAGGGTAAGTATACTCTGTGCTCTCACAACCACACTCCTTCCTACTGTAGGTAGCATCAGGGACCATCTCTAAATTCTGACTCTGTGCATCTAATTTGAGATGTGAGGTCTAATGCTGTTATTCTTTAGTTTTTTCATGGTTTGCTCTTTGATTTCTTCGCTAATGTAAATTTAAAATTACATTCATTATTTCTGCTTAAAGCACAAGTTCTTACAGAGAATAGTGACAATATTCATAAACACCCATGGTTTTCTCATTCTCATTAAAAATGACATATGATGCCAAAATCTTTATATTAGATATTCTTGCACATATTATCTTTATTTTTGCATGTCATATATATTTTAGGGTACCAAACAATGACTGAACAGTGACTGAAAAATCTGCTTGACCCATATTTGAAATTTTTGTGGGTACATTTTCATTCTTACATGCACTTGAATAACACTCATTGGGAGAAGAGTCATTATTATAACAATGAAAACATTTCCAAAAATATGCCTTCAGTGTCTTCATAGAACAAAAGTCTTTCACACCTAGAATATTATGAAAATAAGGTTGTTTAAGCTTTAACTGAAAAAAATCAAGCATTCCAAGAGCTATGAGGTGGTCAGAAGGGTTTTGAGACCACTTAGAAGAAAAGGAAGCTATCCTTTCTATGTGAGTGAATTAAAGGATAGAGGATGTGTGTTTGAGGATAGGAAGGCTAACTAACTCCCTCTTTGTGATAGGAATTCATTACTATAAGCACAACTAGAAAATGTGTTTCTCAGCTTCACCATTCACTTCCTATAATTGTTACAGGGTGGTGTATCATTGTCACCTCATTACAGGATTCTCAGAAAGGTGGGATTCTGTATAAAAATGACGAAAAAAGAGTACTTTTAAAAGTAAACACAATAACAACAGACAACACAATTTTAATTTACATACACACATATAAACACACACACACCACACACACACACACACACACACACACCACACACACAAAGAATACAACCCCTAGTTCTGCTTTCTGTCATTGACTTCCCCTATTTTAAAACCTTACATTAGTGTGATACATTTCTTAGAACTATTAAGTCAATCTAGATACATTTTAATTTACTGAAGTCATAGTTTACATTAGCAGTGTATTGTACATACTATGGGTTCCAACAGATCTTGGTGACTTGTTTTACCCCATATGATACCATACAGGTGACAGTTTCCATCTTGTATTTTTATTTAATATTTTAAAATAATTTCCACAACATATTGTAGAATGAAATACATTTCCTGATGTATCTGATATTCTCCAACCATTTGTCCAGATCTTTTTTTTTTTTCTGTCCTCTCTCCCCTGGTGGTGACCACTGTAGCATACAACATTAGACTCTACTCAATGAAGTAAGGTTTTGTCAGCGACAGTTGCCAGAACAAGGTCACAGAAGGAAGGAGAGGGTACATGGCTAAGGGGACATGTCTTCCACAGTCTCAACTCTAACCTCTCTGTCTAGCTCTTTCTATAGTTCTCTGACAGCTAGTGATGACAAACCCTTCATGCTTTAACTGGTCCTTAAGTGCTTGAGAAGGCTTGTTTGTCTTTATGCTACCCACACCTTTATAAGTAGACCTTCCTTTGAATTTTGAATTCTTTTCAGTCACTCCTTCCACATGCATCTGTCTCCTGTAAGAAGAATACATGTTTTCCACTGAAATCCTAGAATACTATTAGAAAGTCCAGTTCACAGTTCAGTCTTCAGTTAACAAAGTATGGCTCCTAACCATATTCGCAGCTTGAATAGATATGGAACTTCAGGTGTTCTGACCTATAATTTCTACCTATTTACCTAAGCCCAAGAGTATGTGTCACAATCTGAAAAGAAAAATCAGTAAGAGAGAAACCTATATTTCCAATTTTGAACTGAGACATTTAAAAAGATGAGCTAACGTATATATTAACTAGCTCGGCTGAGTTATTCCGCAGTGTGTGTGTGTGTGTGTGTGTGTGTGTGTGTGTGTGTGTGTGTGTATGTTGTTTGTGTGTATTTCAAAACATATTGTATACTATCTATCTATCTATCTATCTATCATCTATCTATCTATCTATCTATATATATATATATATATATCTGTCAATTACAAATAAGATTATCAGTTTTGAAATTGAAATGGTGATTATGTGAGGCCTTTTCTGTGGCTGTCATTTTCTTGAGTTTTCAATGTCATGTCGAGTATAGAAAACTTCTTAGCATACATTTATGAATGAAGAAAAGCATATTTATCACATGAAACTAGTTGAAAGAGTTCACTGCAGAATTCATTTAATGGTTGTGATAACTATACTGTAATTTCATACTTAGTAAATATCAATAGAGTTTTCAATGAATGAAAATATTTGATTTGTATAGTACTTTGTGGAATGAAGGGAAACCTGATTCAGTTGAGCATCAACAACTGGTATTTTTAAAAATACAGCAGATTATTAAGACTGTGGATTTCAAAAAGTATTGACATTATTCTTATAACCAAGGTGAAAAAAAATGCAGCCTTAGTGAGAAAATGGAAAAAATGCAGCCTCTGGATAATAGAGCAGAGGGAGACTTAAATTTTAAGGGGAAAAATTAGACTAATCTCTTACTACAGTTAATATCAACCTTGACTATACAGCAGAATCCCACGGAAAGCTTAAAAATCTACTGATGCCTATAGTGTAGCCTAACTTAGTGGGTCTTACTATGGCCCAGAAAACAAAATCTTTAAAAGTTCTTGGTGATTCTAATACACAATCAAAATCAATCAGGAGAATAAGTTCACAATAGATGTCTGGTATTCAAGCTACCTACACTCTGTTCTAGTAGGTGTTATAATAGGTGTGCCTGTTGTGTACGTGATGTATTCTAGACAGAAGCAATAGCATAAAAAGGGCATGGAGATAATATTCTTAAATGTAGAACTCACGAGCCAAATCTTATTAGAAAATCTATAAACGAGTGAGTAGTCAGTAATGAGACTTGAGGGAAGAGTTTTATACTGGGCAATTGGATTTTTTTTTTTTGTTTGTTTGTTTTTCAAGACAGGGTTTCTCTGTGTAGCTTTGCGCCTTTCCTGGAGCTCACTTGGTAGCCCAGGCTGGCCTCGAACTCACAGAGATCCGCCTACCTCTGCCTCCTGAGTGCTGGGATTAAAGGCGTGTGCCACCAACGCCCGGCGGCAATCGGATTTTATACTGAGAAAAACTGGGTTTGCTAGAGTGCTAGAGTTTTATCTGAAAGGCATGTGGAGTCATTGCTGAGCTGTGCTATGAAGGTGTGGGAAGTAGGCTTGATGGCATGCAGGATGACCATTTGTTAAAGTATTTTAGTTCAGAGGTGACCTGGATTGAGGCTGTGTTATTAGAACTGAGCAGTAAGTATATTCATGTTATATTTAGAAAGATTTAGAGACTCAAAGTCTGTGAGGGGGAGAGAATTAAAGTCATCAGGGATGATAAATACCTTTCCCTGGTTCTCAAATTCCTTCTACTGCTGTTTAGCAATTGCAGAGAAGAAAATTTAAGAGATTATTACATCTCAAGCATCTTTAGTCAAAGAATGCTGGAAGATGCAGTTGAATTTCACTCTTGGCTATTAAACTGTTAATTCAAATGTCAAATTGTGAGTTAACATTGTTACAGCTGACCCTTATAAACCATCTTGAAGTGGGTGAAGTTTTCACTTACAAGAAACAGTTACTGCAGGTGCACAATGTCTCCACGTTTAAAGTCAAACTGAATTAATTATGAGTCAGGGAAAGAAGTGATTTGTCAAATTCCAAAATACAACTAATATATGTGTTTCATTTTGCTTTCAGAATGTCAGTTACAGCTCTCTGTGAGGAACACGGTGGTGAGAGAACATGCTTCACAATCCCTCCAAGAACTGCTCTGCAAAAATGACAAGTCTTAGAGAAGAATGGTTGACAAGGCTCTGAAAATCTTAAAGGAAAACTTTCCAAATATATCGTGAGAGTGAGAAATGAATCAGAAATATGGAGGGAGTCATGTTTTTCACCCATCGGTAGTCTTCATGAGTGTTATGGGTGAAGGAAATAGCATAATGTGTCATTTTCCTGACTCAACATACACCAAGATGGTGTGGCTACCTCAGAGTTCAGCGACTTGCTTTAGCTGTACCATGCATTGCAACGGACATTCCATTCAACAAGGCTAGATAATTACGCAAAGTTACAATTATATATAAAAAAAATAAAGGTTGCAACCTACAAAGAGTAGTTTCTAGATTGTCACTGTTTTATTATTTAATTTTAATTCATCAGGATTGCATATCAATTGTTTAGAAAAGTTTGTCTTTGTGTGTGTGTGTGTGTGTGTGTGTGTGTGAGACAGAGAGAGAGAGAGAGAGAGAGAGAGAGAGAGAGAGGAGAGAGAGAGACAGAGACAGAGACAGAGACAGAGAGAGACAGAGAGAGAGAGAGAGAGAGAGAGGAGAGAGAGAGAGAATAAGACAGAGATGTAGAGATGCAAAATTTGCCAGAAAATTTCTCCATCAAAACCACAAGAAGGAATTATTAGATGGGAAAGTAAAATAAAAAGATATAAGCAGCTAAAAAAGAAAACTTAAAATGTTTTTGACACAAATAAAACAATAAATATTTGAAGTGATGGTACTCTTTTTATTGAAAATAATTTCATACAGTATATTCTGATAATGTCTTTCCATTCCCTATCTCCTCCCAGATCAATCCCACCTTCCCACCCATCCAGAAAGACAAACAAACAGACAAATCAGAACTAACAAAAAAAGCAAAAGAAACACACACACACAAACAAAACTCATAAAAAGACAAAAGAGAAAACCATAGTATATGTGCAAAAGACTAGTAGAATGAAAAATGCCCAACATGAGAAAAAAAGCAACATGAGAAAAAAATCTATAAAAACACCACTGAGTTTGGAGGCTGGGAATAGGACCTCACTAAAGTATGGTGTATATGCCCAATGAAACTCCATTGGAGAAAACTAATTTTTTTCTTTAAAAGTGGTTTTCAATTAGAGATAGCTTCTTAGTTAGGGATGGGGGCTTGTGCCCACTTCCCCCTCTCAGCGCTGAGACTCTGTCTGACTTGGGCCCATGCAGACCCTATGCATGCTGACACAGTTTCTGTGAGTTCATATGTTTGTCAGTCAAGCTGTGTTTAGAGGGCATTGATTCCTTGGTCTCTTCTATCCCCACTGGTTCTTAAAATCTTTGCATTTCTTCTTCTGCAAAGACACCTGATCCATGAGGGGAGGAGTTTGATGAAGATGCCCCACTTATGACTGAGTGTTCCAAAGTCCCAGGGACTCTATACACACTAGAGGAAGCCTCTTCAAAGATGACTGAGTGAGGCACTATCTATGAGTGTATCAGAATGTTGTTAAGAGTTATTTTATTTCTATGTTCCTTTAGCAGAAGAATAGTATCTGGTTTTCTCCTAGGCCGATTGCCCATCTGGTCTCAGGTTCTTGGCCACCTCAGCAGTGTCAGGCATGGGTTCTATCTCATGGAGTGGGCTTAAATCCAATAATACAGTGATTGGTTACTCCCAAAATGTTTGTGGGGCAATGACATTCTAATCCGCCTAATTTGACTGTTCTTCAATGTATTCAAGTATTTAAAAACCACATTTACACTGTAATCCATATAATTCAATCATTTGACAATTGAAAATAAAATAAAATTGAAAGTACATCAGATAGAACTTTTTGAATGTGGAGAACACAAAAAGATACATCCTCTGAAATCCACCGAGGAGACGCTCAGTATGCAGTGTGCAGATATGAACTAACAAGCGGTTGTGTAATCCCCCCTACCCAATGATCATTGCCTTCAAGAAAATTTTAAATGAGTAAAATTTTTGGAAATGAAGATGGTATTTTTTATGTCAAAGTATTTTATATGCAATAAGTATTATTCTTTTGGATTTTGACAATTTCACCTTATATGACTATACACACACACACACACACACACACACACACACACACACACACATCATATAAGCTAATCGGTAGATTTTCTTTTTTGATTTTGTATCTGTTTCATTTTGGAAAAACAGTATCAAATCTGACAAACTGGATTGTAACTGGAAAGGTCTGAAAATTCTTAAAACCATTATTTTCTCATAAAAATCAATATTGCTACCTGTCAATAGTTATTATAGATATGACAATATCTCAAAATCACCTGGCCTTTCCTCTCTGTTGACTTAATTAAAACAATGGGAAATCTTATAGTGCACGAGAGTAACAGAACAGGATTATATTCAGCACAATACATTTACACATTTAAGCTGACAGTAAGTCTTTGTTTTGCTTCAAAAATAATTTTGAAAACTATAGCAAATGCAAACAAGCTTGCAGTCTGAGTATCATGCTGACCTCCAGAGGCTCCAAATTATTTGTCTGTAAGTAGAAGTTTGAAAAAAAATGTTTATAATTCTTTATGAATGCTTTTACCACATGGATAAGAAACATGACTTGGTTAACTACACACACTTAAAAATTCATTAGAAAAATCTTAGCAAAATAAAATGAAAGCTGACAGACTCAGAATATCAGTTCCTCTCATAAAAGTTTGCCAACTGTACAAGTTAAGAAAATTATACAAGCTTTTTGTATTAAGACAGCTCAGTCAAGACCTATGTACTATAAAAATCTTTCAAAGGCTACAAAGAATCTGAAAAAATACAGAATGTATTTCTTAAGGCTAGATAAGAATATGGAAAGACATCATTGATGTCAACAATTTTACAAATACAAACCTGACTTGGTTTATTTTTAAACTTCTACATATAAAAATCATGCTAGCATAACCTTCAGGGTTCATGAGGGTTTCCTTAGTTCAATTTGTAAGGAGAGAAAAATGTCTGTAGTAAAGACATTTCTAGATAATAAAAAAATTGGTATTGAGCAGAAACCCAAACTTGTTTCTCCCCCTCCCCGACTATTCTTCCTCTTAAAAATAAGGAAAAATTACCTTTTAGTCAAATTTATGATTAGTATCTCAAATGAGAAGGTACAGGTAAGTCTTTGGGTCATTCAAATTTACCAATGTTTTTATATCCTTAAAGAGGTCTTCAACAATTTGAAGTAAAAGAACTTGCAAAAGGTGGAACTATGAATCCCATTTCTTAACGTGAAGACTCAATTCAAACATCAAGATTGAACCAACTACTTTCAAGGAATCAGCTTTCTAAAGGTCACCCACCAGCCCTGAAAATTGTAGTCACACTAGAATTTACTGCAAAGAAAGTAACACAGGCCTAGGACTTAGTCGTTTGTGTTTCATGTTCCTCAAACTTTGCATGCGAGACTGCCTCCTGGAAGAATTCAGACGAACCCGGACTTTCTTTCCCATTGCTGTTTATCCGTCGCCTTTTGGCAGGTCTCTCATTTTTTTCGTCACAATCATTTTCATTTCTTGCAGTCATATGGACAAGTTTTGGGTCAGTGGTCAGGTTATCTGCTTCATAACCATTAGTGTCCATATCGGTATGAAGTGGTTTCTTATTTCCACCTTTTGGTCCATTAACATGTAAGCCTTCAACTTTTGCATCTTCTTTGTTTAGTATTTCACCTGGTCCATTAGATGACACACCCTTTTGATTACTATTGCTGACAGTGCCATCTTCTTTCTCCGACTGGCTGTCACTACTATTTGATGCAGTGGGGGAGGGGACGGTGCTCGGCTTGAAGCAGTACTTTCACTCTCATCCAAAAGACGATCCATGTAATCCATTACACCAGGATGAAGATTATATTTCTTTTTTCCATTGTTTGCTGAGCAAAGAAATCATAACGCTCAGACTTTTTCCACATGTAATAGAATGCTACACATTCACCAACTGATCTTGTTCGGACTTTATTAGCCTGGATCAAGAATTACATTAACAATATTCTGTTCACTTATAGTTAGCATATTCAGAGAAAATAATGAATTACCTATCCTGCTTAGTGAATCCAAAATTTTACACCTAATTTACTTTCTATCATAACTTAGGAAAACTGCAACTGTAGCTATCTAGTCTTCAACTCCATCAAAGACCCCAAAGGATGCAATATTATCTAATAACAGACACACTTTGCTGCCTGGACAGTCACCAAAAGTTCGTCTGCAACATTTGGGGCATCATCAGCCTACAGGCCTAGAGTATCTGGTAGACTTTTCAGTGAAGCAGGACATTTGAAGGACTGTCCTGCCTTGTATTGGCAAAATTCATCAGTCAATTTCCTCTGTGTCCTGCAGAATGTCTGGCAGACTCTTCTATGATGCAAGAATCTTGAAGGACTGTCCTGCCTTGTATTGGCAAAGTTCAACAATCTTTTTCCTGTGTGTCCTGCATGTCCAGTCTGCACAGCATGTTGTCAGCAGTCAAAGCCAAGAGCAGTTTCTTTTTCTAGGGGCTAACCTTGCCACAATGAAAGCAAACTCCATAAGGAGTTTCTTCAATGACCATCATCTCTGAAGTAAATTGGTGCTGCTAAGAGATGTGTCTCATTGTCATGAAAAACCTTAGGTTACCAAAACATTTTAAATGCCATATTCTGTATGTCTTTAAAGTGTTTGAACACCATTTATGTATCTAAAATATATTTCTATATGATCTTGCAAACATATGTAACATACCTACAAATTTGATTGTTATAGATCACTATTAACCTATGTTTCTCAGTTTTCCTTTATGATTTATAATAATAGCTTTCAAAAACTAGAACTTTACCTTATATTTTTAAATGAACAATCTAGGTACATTACTTTAAACAAGAGTAGAAACATACACACAGTGTAACAAAATAACTTTAAATTTATATCAATATATTATATTCCCCTAAGTGGTAACAAATCTCTACAACCCACCAAATAACCAAAGACCATCCACCCCATCTCTTGGGAATATGGGCATAGTATTCTCCAAACTGCTTCTGTAGACAAAGTGTCTTAAGGGTCCCTGAGAAAATTTGAGATAATGGCCAAGTCCTGGGAAGACCAGCTGTAACTTTTGTGGATAGGTATTATCTGTCTAATTTCAGGAGGCCCCCATTGATTAAAACTGATCCATATTATTTCTGAAGGAATCCACAACCTCTCATCTCCTGTGGCAACAAAACTCCAAAACGTTTTTGATTTCCATTTGACAAATATATTTTTGACTTCTTTTTTAAAGTTAAGATAGCCCTAAAGTATCTAGGTTGGTTCACTTTTGCAATCCTGTTCACAATCGTATGTCTCCAAGCAACTGTCTCTTACCCATCAGTAGTAAAAAATTCAAAATCAACATAATACTATACAGGATTCAGATTCCTAGTGTATTTCTCATCTTCTGAGGCTTTTTTTCTATTATATTACTTCTAAAGTCTCTTTAAAGACTTTATTATTTTTAATCTATTTCTTTCTATGACTATCTATACCCATTTTCTATCCTTTCTTAAGCCTATGCACATTGTAAAACACATTGGGAACTGTTTAGAGGTTTTTCTGTCTGGACCTCTTTTACTGCGTATCACTAGTCTTTTTTGACCACATGAGCAAACTTTAAATTGCTAAGCTACAGCTAGGTCCTCCACTCTGCTCCATCAGCCGGCTCCACCCACTCTTGGGTTGTGAAAGTGAAGCCTAAAGCCCAGTTGGAGTTTGTTGACAGAGAGCTGCATTAAACTTTTCTAGCTATGGAAGACTGTACCTGCTTTGCCACAAGCGGTTTTTACTTAGCTCGCCATTTCTAGTTTCTATTTAGCTCTGCCTAGCATGTCTTAAAGGAGTGGTATCCTCTTCCTTCCTTCCTTCCTTCCTTCCTTCCTTCCTTCCTTCCTTCCTTCCTTCCTTCTTTCTTTCTTTCTTTCTTTCTTTCTTTCTTTCTTTCTTTCTTTCTTTCTTTCTTTCTTTCTTTCTTTCTTTCTTTCTATTTTTTCCCCAGCTTTCTCAGGCCCTACATAGAAATACAGACCCACACTGGTACATCAAAATGTTGTTCTTTGCTTTTGCTCCTTTGGGGGGCCCCACCATCTAGCTTCCAAATAAATCACATATGAAGGCTTATACTTAATTATAAATTATAAATTATAATTTATTTTGACTTTAACATAGTAAAACTATACACAACAAAAAGTTATCAAGTAAGAATTACATTAACAATATTCTGTTCACTTATAGTTAGCATATTCAGAGAAAATAATGAATTACCTATCCTGCTTAGTGAATCCAAAATTTTACACCTAATTTACTTTCTATCATAACTTAGGAAAACTGCAACTGTAACTATCTAGTCTTCAACTCCATCAAAGACCCCTGACCTTTGCTTGGCTTGTTGCTAGCCAGCTTTTCTTAACTTAAATTAACCCATCTACCTTTTGCCTTTGTGCTTTTACCTTTTCTTACTTCTGTAATCTTACTTTCATTCTTACTTCATGGCTGGCTGTGTGGCTAGGTGGTTGGCCCCTAGCATCCTCCTCTCCTTGTTCTCTTGATCTTTCTTCTTTTCCACCCAGATTTCTCCTTCTATTTATTCTCTCTGACTACCAGTTCCTCCTATCCTTTCTCATGCCTTGCTATTGGCCATTCTGCTCTTTATTAGACTGTCATGTGTTTTAGACAGGCAAAGTAACACAGCTTTACAGAGTTAAACAAATGTAACATAAACAAAAGTAACACACCTTAAAATAACATTCTACAACAGTTAATAGCACTTGTTGCTCTTGCAAAGAACCAGTTCCAGTCACAGCACCCACATCAAGTGGCTCACAACCACTTGTAACTCTAGTTCCAAGTGATCCATGGCACTCACATGCGTGACATACATATGCTGACAACTCATCCATACGCATAAATAGAGAGAAAATAAATCTTTCAAAAATGTATTTCTTTAAAATTGTCTTCCTATAGTGAAAGGAATAATAGCAAAACTTTACAACAGTGCAATAGAAGGTTGAATAGAGAAGACTACACTCTGCTATCTTTCTTATGTCAATAAATACCACAGAGCATATTTATGTAAGGAAAGGAAAAGGGGGTACGACTTGGAGCCTCTGAACAAAACAAGAGGGAATGAGTGTGGAATGAAGCCATCCTACGGACATAAAAGGCAAGAGGAGGTGAATACTCATGACTTGCATTGATGAAATAAACAGATTTTATACATCACGCTTAGTGACTCAGGCATTCTCTGCTAAGAAAGGTGGGATCCATCTCCTTGAGACATTTGTACTCCATGAGCACACAAATCATTAGACAGTCATTCTGAAGCCCTGGCTTGTTTCTGGGTTCGCAAACACAACAGGTGATGTGCAGGGGTTAGAGATGCTTGCCTCACTCTCTTTATTTCTGATTGCATCTGAATGTAATCCCCCAGGGCGATTATCATGGAAATCACATGAACAATATGTACTGTTTCATCTTCTTCCTTTCTCTTGCCCTTGTAAAATAAATAATTTCTTTTTAAAAATGAAAATAAACAAATACTAAATAAATTGGAAAGAGAACTTTTTTGTACTTATGTATTTTTCTCACAGAAGACAGTTAAAGCATCTTGTGTCTAAGTATCTGCTGCAAGGGATTTTCATGTTTTATTCTATCTTCTAAAAAGCCATTAGGCTATTTGGGTCAGAAATTTTAAAGAAATATGAAAACTGAAAATTATTGGCTTTGAAGTCAGATTTGCTATTCATTGACTGCAGAATCATGAGAGAAGTACTAAATTACTTAATTTTTTCTTGTGAAAAATAACATTTTAGATAATAAAATACTGTACAACTCATTTGACAATCATTCTCTATTATATTATTATTATTATATTATAATTTTCTGCCAAGGTGAACTATTGCTAGGGAAAATGGTAAAAAAAAAAGTAGGTAAAACTCATGTAAGTAAATACAATAAACCTTATTTGTTACATTTAATATCCCTAGTATGTAGTTATGTAGTATAAATACAAAAAAACTATTAATAATCAAGATTTGTCTTTATGTTCCGGTGTTTTCCTCTCATGGAGACAAACAGGTAGCTAGGCAAAAAGGTGAAGACAGAATTTTTAGATATACATAAGTAGATAAGAGTTATATGATTAAAAGTAGATTACATAGAATTATTATAGGTGTGTTTTCTGTTTCTAAATCATCTTCCTTTCAAGCTGGAATGGCTCTTTGCTAGTCAAGAAAAACACTTAAAATGCTTTGATTTTCAGCCAGAAGAATAGAAATAGTGCTACAATTTTTGAAGGCTGTTGTCATTTTTGGTGAGCAACTATAGATGCTGAATTACTGCTTCTCCTCAAAGAGCAGAACTTTCTAGACAGTAGTGCTGAAAACTATATTAGTATTCTCCTCAGCTATATCATTCTGTTGACATGTGATAATGTAGTTTGAAAATTGAATTTCTGCATCAAAACATGAAATAATACAAAAATAAACCCATAGTTATTAGTAGACAAGCCATTTTCAGTATCAAGTAATATTTCTCAATTAAACATGTGAGATGATTTAGTTCATTCTGTTGTTATTATACTGGGGACAATATACCAATAAATGATGAGAAAATAATTCTGTCATTCATTTCATCACATTTGGATGACCAAAGAAATAATGTTGTATGTAGTTAACACATGATTCAGGTTGATGACAAATGTCACACATTAATTTAAAAGAATTAGGTATGTTATAGATTAATAGTGTAGACCTAGAAAGAAATATGAATTATTTGATTGAATTTTCTCACTTTGTTGATGAGGGATGGGGTTGGGGGAAAAAAGACTTATTCTTTCAATGATTAACTGTAGTGGGTAGCCATTCCAGCTTTGATCTGGAAGTTCCAACCCCCATTGAGGCTTTGGCAACTGTCACGCCTACAAGGTGGG
>CABHPQ010001615.1:38956-58319 GCA_902168405.1 Peromyscus aztecus
GTTCCTGGACCCTGGACAGTAGAGGTTGACCGAGCAGAGCTCCAGAGAACACCACTGGACTGTGATACACCTTCCCCAGACCCTGCGACCTATCTATCCCTTCATTTGTAAGTTAGCCATTAAATAAATCTTCCTTTTAACTACGTGGAGTGGCCTTAATAATTTCACCAATATCTGGCGCCCAACATGGGGCATGAACCCATGACCCTGAGATTAAGAGTCTCATGCTCTACCGACCATTTGGAGGTTTGTCTTCTTGGCACAAAATGGCCTACTGGGCAAAGAACTGCCCTTGCCTCAACTACTGACAGTACAAATGCAATGCTGTCCTTTCTGGACAAGCAGGACACAAAGGAAAGCGACCACTGTACTCTGCCAAGACAGGGTAAGATGGTCTTTCAGAATTCCTGCTTCTGAAAATGGTCTGTCAGATACTCTAGGCCTGTAGCCAATTTGAATGCACCAACAATGCTGAGAAACATTAGGTGACTGTCCAGGCTGCCAGCTGTCTTGGTCTACCCTTGCAAGATTCCCGAAAGTTGCTTGCATCCATCTTCCATTTCTCAGGTACCATTATATTCCTTCTCAGGTCTTTGATGGGATTGAAGACTAGCAGTTAAAGTTACAACTTAGTATATATATAATATCTTAAATAGAACATATTAAGTATTAGATTCAGGTTCTTTAGGATAGGACACCTTTTGGAATGATCTTTGTAACATGCCATTTACCTATGCTCTATACTTCTCTGGATTTTCGTATGTGTTTCTTGATTGATATTGTTCTCATTGGTTGTAGTTCCATCTTATCTAGGTCATTATCCCTCATTATTCCTGGACAATATTTGATAACCATTCCTTTGTATATAGTCTTGTATTAGGTTAGAACCTTCTTATTTAGACAAAAAGGGGGAGATGTAGTGGGTAGCCATTCCAGCTTTGATCTGGAAGTTCCAACCCCCATTGAGGCTTCGGCAATGCCTACAAGGCAGGGTCAAGGGAGGAGCCTAGAGACCCGAGAGCTGGATGGGCCAGCTCGCGCGCGCTCTCTCTTTCTCTCTCTGTTCCTAGACCCTGGATGGTGGAGGTTGACTGAGCAGAGCTCCAGAGAACACCACTGGACTGCGATATATCTTCCCCAGACCCTGCAACCTACCTATCCCTTCATTTGTAAGTTAGCCATTAAATAAATCTTCCTTTTAACTACGTGGAGTGGCCTTAATAATTTCACCAATAATTAACATCTGATTTTCCTTGTCTTAAACCTGAGTCAACGTCTGGCAAGATGGCTCATAAGTTAAGGGTACTTGCTGACAAGACTGGTGATCTGACTCCACCACCAGAACACACATGGTAGGAGAGAGGAAACTTCTTCAAGTTTTCCTTTACCTACACCAGGGCACCATGACATGTGCATGCCCTACCCCAACACTCACAGTTGCAAAACCATAAATAAGTAAAATGCAATACAAAGTTTAAATTTAATTGAGGAATAGTTTTGGTTCCTCATACAGTAATGGGCTACAGAAATATGTACATTTGTGTCATCTGTACAGCTATGGAGGCTCTGCTTATTTGTGAATTTATTTTTATGTATCTATTTCTGGATATTTGTTTTTTATTTTTGATTATGATGATGAAAATGAAATGATGACAAAGTCTGACAGTGTGAAGGTCAGTTTTCCCAATTTCAACTTCAATTAGAATTTCATCACCACCAAAAGGATTTGTTGATACAGTTGTTCACTCTGTGTCAAATAGACCCACAATTCTCCCCAGATGCTGCCACTGACACCAGCTCCATTACTACTCAGTCTGCCCCGGCATATGCTGACAGCTTGTAGAAACATAGACTCCCTAGCTCCATCACACATGTCCTGACTCAGAATGTACAGTTTATCAAGGCTTCCAGATCTCTACTGTCCAAGGAGTCTAGTGCTGGGAAATGTACATGAACCCCATATATCTCCTGTGAAAGACTTGCCAACTGCATGGGCAATCTCTGTAGCTTCTCATTATAATTTTTGGTTTGGGTCAAGCATAGGCCAAGACAATTTTGAGGCACTTGTAGATTGTTTGCGATTGCTGAGAAATGAGGGATGTTAGAATTTTACATAGGAATTTGGTGGCAGCTGTATTAATTAGCATTTCATGGCTTTGTGGCATACTCTACATTTATAAAGGAGACTGTGCACTTAATAAAAGCAGTTTTGTATTGCATAGCTGTTCAAACTTTTCCAGAAAATGCTACCAGCTAAATTATAAGGGTGAATTAAAGCATGCCCTTTATAAATAGTCACAAAAGGCCTCTGCAGCTGATTATAGTGTGGGTGTAATTTAGAGAAAGGTTTGCTGTAGGCACAAAATTATAGTACTGCAACTGGAATAGAGCCAGGAGCCCAGCCATTTCCAGGCACTGTCTTACCACCTGCTAGCACACTATTCAGAACTGAGTCAGAGCATGGGTGAAGCCTAAGGAGTCATTAAGTCTTCATCTGAAACCCTGTCTGAAATAGCTGTTGCTTTCCACACAAGCCTTCTTCCAGCCAGTCTCTAGCCTCTGATCCCAGTTGGAGGGCTGAAGGGAACAGCTTTCTGCTCAGTAAATAAATCGTTACTGTGTTTGTTCTGAGTCAGTCCAAGTATTTTGTTTATCTCTCAGAAACCCTGGAGATCTCAAAAGTGAGGGAAAGCTTTAAGGAACCCTTAACTCTTCTCTCAAATACTGCTTTGATCCCACAGACAAGTGATTTTATATATGGTGCCAACCTATGTCTTGGGTCTAAATGCCTCTTACCAAGAACATCCTAGGAAATTTCCCCCTCTGTTCTTGCTGTTTCTTATTATCAGTTTCTTGACACTGAGGTCAGCTGTGCCCAGGTACTGCAAGCTCAGGCTGACTCCTTCTTCTAGGGTGTCCTTTTTCATTGACTAAGCCTTTCGAGTGTCTGTGTGAATTTGACTGGGATTTTTGGATTTTGTCTTTAGCTAGAATCTCAAGCTGTAACAAAAATTCTCCTTGATCTCACTGAAGTTTCCTGCCTCAGCCTAGCACCGGGATTTTTGAAATTTAATTTCTGTGTGTATAGAAATGTAATATTCCTTTATAGTGACAACAATATTTCATTTATATAGTGCTTTCCTTACTGTGTACAAGGCACTGTTTGAGGCATTATATACAAATGGATATGTAGACACCTATATGTATGTATAAATTCGTTGGATTCTGATTACACCCATGACTTAGATGTCATTAATATTGGTTTTATAAGGTAAACTGTGGAACATAAACACCGAGTGCTTTTGTCGGGGATCTAAAACGCTAAAGAAGGAGCCAAAAATCAGTCAGAACCCAGGTAGTAGGGATGCTAATACACTACAAATGAATATTCATTGCGGGTGTGCTTTAGTTAGTGGAGGAGGGAGGACCCAGGGGTAGAGACCTCTACTTAGGCCCCAGGAAGACGAAAGAATCAAGCTTTCACAGAGATGCAGAGATGGAGTTGTAGATGTATGCAACCATCTTATTAAATAAGAAACACAGAGCCAATGTAAAGATAAAAGCCCAAGAGGTCAGAGCTAAGAGCCTTACCCTTCCTGCTTCAGCGATCCTCTTCAGCCAAGAGAGACCTACTTCCTGTTGTGTTTGTCTTTATATAGACTTTCTGTTCTGCCTTCTCATTGGTTTTAAACCCAACCACAAGACCGCCTCGTCACTGTCTGTCTGTACAGACCTCCAGGTCTTCTATGGATGGTAGTGAGATTAAAGGTGTGTGTCTCCAATGCTGACTGTATCCTTGACCACACAGAGATCTACCTAGCTCTGCCTACCAAGTGCTGGGATTAAAGGCGAGCACCATGAATGCCCAGCTCTGCTCTGCTTGCTATTAGCTCTAACCCCCAGGCAACTTTATTTATTAACATACAAATAAAATCACATATCAGTATGGAGTCTGATAGCGCAGTGAAGCAGAGACAGGCAGTTCCTTGCTTTTCCTTTGGAAATGAAAGTGGAAGAGAAAAGCTGGAGGAAAGCGCTGGTATACAAACCATCTGATGGAATCATTCACGAGCAGACCCATGTGGCTATGCACTCAAGGTCTCAAGGCGCCTGAAGTCAACAGTGTTCCCATTGGTTGTTCTCTGCAAGGAGGAAAGTGCCAGGCTGACCGCAGAGTACTGGGTTAGACTTCCAGGAGTAACGTGGAAGGATGTGGGCTGAGGGCAGCAGATCTAATCTACGGAATTCTGTTCCAGGTTTCTGTATCCAAATGGAAGAGACAACATGTGTAGGCAGGCAGAAGATGGACAGGTCAGCTGACATTTCTTGGGAGACTGAAAAGAGCGTGGTCACTCCCACATTGTCTCCACTTAGTACGAAATACTGCTAACTGCTTTCGATCCATCACACAATTTTAATAACGTAGAAGACAAGAATTTTGTTTTTGTTGTTGTTGGTTTCTTTTTCTTTGTTTTGCTTTTTTTTTCTTTCAAGTCAGCAAAGCAGAGTTCTTCACTAAAAGTAATTTAAGACACGGTAACACTACCACAATGAAGTATGCTATTGCGAGAGAAAATACTTTTAATTAATCCTGAAATAGTGAGGAGTCCTGTGGCACTGAGAATATTTAATATTAAAGCAAAATTTTATTGCCTGCCACTTCCTTTTCTCTTTAGATCATTAGCATAGGATTAAATTTTTTTAGTGAGATTTCAACCCCTTAGCAAGCAGCTGTGTATTCTATTAAAAATACAATATACTCATACATATGTATTATGCACTTAATTAACTATTAGATCTTCATTTAAAAAGTTCTGATAATGTCCTGAATTTTTATGCTGCTTTGGATCTCTGGACAGCCGCCATCAATTTGCATATTTTAAGTGGAAAAGGAGGCATTTTGAGTGAAAGGAAAGCAATTCAAAATTCATATAATTTGAGAGGCATGGCTTGAAATTAGATTTCTCTCTGGCCTAAAATTCTCCTATATGTATTTAAATTATATGTAATATGCATTTATTATAGCATTTACAAGAATATACAAGATGATATAAAAATTAAAAGCATCTATAATCTGATTTAATAAAATATGAATTATTAACTCTATGGTATATTAATTTTCTCTGTTTGTTTACAGAATCTACATATTTTGAAGAATGTAAGCACTCTATGCTCCTAAATATGTAATGCAATTTTCACTTAATTTTAAGTGATACTGTTTTCCCATTCTATTACCTTGTGTTCATTAATGTAACTTACCACAACAGTTAAATAATAAAAAGCAGCTACAGGATACTTGATCTTTCTGTGTTTTTCACCTATGGATTTACTTATATGGATTTGAGTTATTGGGAAACATATTAAGACACAGTCTTGAAGACACCTAACTCTGCCTCCATACAGCATGTGCTGAATTTGTAGCCTCCAAGGCTGAGAAGGAATCTGTATTAGGTTATTAATCTTGCAATTATTTGTTGCAATATATACAATCATATGCTCTTTCCCTGTTTGGGATCTGGAGAAAAGATGGAGTCAGATTTTCTTCCCTGTAGATCAGACTCAGTAGATGAGAGATATGTCCTAAGACCTCGCTTACTACATCTCCTTATCATCCAGGGCTGTGGAACTCTTTCAGGAAGATGGACACTTAAAAGGGCCTGATGAATAGAACTAGAAGGGTATATGACTTAAAGACATTTCTTGAAAAATGTGTGTGTGTGTGTGTGTGTATGTTTGTGTACACAAATACACATGACAGTTCTATATTGTTACTGTTATGATAAATAGTACAGGAAACTATCAAAAGCTTTATTAGTTTCCCCTTCTCACATATTTATCAGTAAATTCTAATATTTTCACATTATGGTACTTAAAATATTTAATACTATATTCAACATTCACATGTTTATAAACCTTTCAAGACACTTAAGAAGTAAATCAAAGAAGACACTAGACCATGGAAGGAACTTTCATGCTCTGGGATTAGCAGAACCAATATCACAAATTATGGCTGTACAATGAAAACTAATACACAGATGTAAAGTAGTCCCCATAAAAATTCCCATGTCATATTTCCAGATCTGGAAGAAACAATTCAAGAATTCACATCAGATCACAAAGACCATGAACAGTCAGAGCAATCTTAAAGAGAGAGAACACAGCTGGAAGTAAAGCAATACATGATCTCAAATCATTCTACAGAGCTTTAATGATAAAGGCATTCTGGTACTGATATAAACACAAAAACCAGACACAGTGGAACAGAATAGAGGACTCAGAAACAAACCAGCAAAACTGTGGACACATAATTCTGACAAAGAAAAGCATGCAAAGGAAAATGGAGAGCCTGCCTAGTTTGTCTTCTGTTGCTATGATAAGCCAGGCCCACACACAGGCCACTTGTATGGGGGGATGATTTGTTTCCCCTTAACGTTTAAAGTCATTCATGAAGGGAAGTCAGGACAGGAACTTCGAGGGAGGGCCTGAAGCAGAGACCGTGGAAGAATGGTGGTTCCTGGCTTGTTTTCCACTACTTGAACAGCCTCCTTTCTCATACAACCTAGGGCCACCTGCCCAGAGGTAGCACTGCCCACAATGAGCTAGGCCCTCCCACATCAATCATTCACCTGGAAAACGATGCCAAAGGCTTACCTAGAGGAGAACCTGATGGGAGCATTTTCTCCATTGAGGTCCCCTTTTCAGTCCAATTTATTTGACAGATGGTGCTAGCAAAATTGGGTATCTACCTGCAGAAGAATGAAATTAGAACCATATTTTTCACATTGTACAAAAATCAAATTCAAGTGGATCAAAGACCTTAATATAAAACTCCCCAAAAAGTGAAATTGCTAGAAGAAACCAGAGTGAATTCAACTCAAAACCTTCTGAACTGAAGTCCAATAGCACAGGAACTAGCCCTAAGTATCGACAGATGGAACTATGTGGAATTTAAAAATCTCTGCACAGCAAAGAACAATATGATCTATGCAATGCTAGAAAATCTTTACTAGCTATCCTTATGGCAAGGAGCTAATATCTAGAACTTACAAAGAATTGGAAAAATTAAATGCCAAGGAAATAACGCTATACATCAAAAAACGGGATAATGAAATAAAGAGACACTTTCCAAAAGAGGAAATATAAATGGCTAATAACTGTTTTTTAAAGTGTTAACATCCCTAGTCATCAGGAAAATGCGAACTAAAACTACTTTGAGATACTACCTCTCTCCAATCAGAATCATTATCATGAAGAAACCTGATAACAAATGTTGAAAAAGATATGAAGAAAGAGACACCCTTATTCACTGCTGGTGGGAGCACAAATACTGCAGCCTTTATGGAAATCAGTTTGGAGATTCCTCAAAAATTTAAAAATAGAACTTTCATGTGACTCAGCTCTTTCATTCCTGAGCATGTACCCAGAGAACTCTACACAACACCATAGATGTATTTGTACATCTTTATTTATTGCTTCCCTATTTACAATAGAAAGAAAATAGAACCAAAGTAGATATCTATCAACAAATGAATGAATACTGAATATATTGCACAATTAAGAATTGTACTATTACTCAGCTATAAAGAAAATGAAATTATGAAATTTTAAGGGAAACTGATGAAACCCAAAAAGGGTAATATTAGTGAGGCTACCCAAATGCAGAAAAAATGGGTATTTTCCTCTTATTATTCCTTATATTAAGCTATGATGTATGTACGTATGTGTGTGGAGAGCTGTAAGCATGGATATAATATAGCATTTAGTAAAGAGATCAGAAAAAGGTAATATTAGGTGATAGGGAAAACTGGAATGTAGAAGAAAAGTCATATGAATCATGGAAGATAATATAAAGTTTATTTTCTTTCTACCTTTAGCTCCCTTCTGATTTTCTCTTTGTTGTGGTGAATAGACTAGTAAAAATATAATTAATAACAAAAATATAAAACCCTAAGCAAATGTCCATGTTGTAACCACCCAAACTGTATAGTTTACTGAGATATAGAGAGTTTTGGACTGGGCAAGTGTTGAATGGCTTCTTTAACATGACTGTGTGATGTTTTATTTGTGAATTAAGTATAATAAAGTTATAATTAAGAAAGAAAATAAGTAGGTAATTAGAATATAGAAAAATAGACAAGTGTTTAAAAAACAAAGACTGATTTTGATAAGAAATTGTGTAATAATGTTGAGGAAGATGGGGAAGAGCAAAGGGGTGCCTCCGGGTTCTCAGTGCTCACTAAACCCCTGTGACATCTAGTACTGCTCTTGGAGTGTTGCCTCACATTTTTCTTGCACCTGTGAGAATTTACAGTTTACAGTTGGGGGAATTTTTACAGAGAGGAAAAGGAGCAGAGACCAGAGTAGTTTGGCATAAGGCGTGTTCCAAAGTGTAAACAGCCGGTCCATCCTCTCTTCCTTTGCCCTCTTCTCTCCCTCTGTCTTTCTCTCCTTTTTTCCTTCCTTTGTCCTTCCCCTGTCATCCTCTCCTTCTTCCCTTCTTCCTTCCTTCCTGATCTTCCTTCTTTTCCTGTTTTCCCCTTTGACGCTCTTGCTTTCACTCTCTCTCTCAGGTAAATTAAATGCAAATCTCAATGGTCTTTTCTTAACACAGAAAATGCTGCCTATATACAGCTATAATGATATAATAACTGCCAAATTAATGATATGAGCTACTGAGTAATACAAGTCTCCAAATCCGTTGTTATTACCTTGGTCAATACCATATTTTAGATACTGTGTTTTTTCTTGTGAGTCATTGTTACAAAGTCTTCCTACATCTTAGTTTGCCTTAATCCAAACTATTCTTTACGTAGTTGCCCAAATGCTCTTTCTAAATGGTAGGTCTGATGGAGATATCCTCCTTCCTTACCACTGTTGAACTTGTGTCTTCAAATTATTCTTTATCTTTCCTCCTGCAGTAGCCTTTCTCACCTCTATTACCATATTGGTTAGGCCCTCATCTCCCTTAACTCGAATCTTCTTTATGAGTAAATTCCCATTACTGTTTCCTTCCAACTTTTGAATTGGTTCAGGTACATCATTTAATTATCAGATACAGTGTTGAATGGATGGTGAGCATCATGCTAGAGAGACAAAACACATTCAGGAGCTATTATGATACAACAAGCTGGAATGGAGCACTCAGTGATGAAGAGCAGATATAGAACAACTATAGTTCATCAAAATGCTAAATGCACCACCGCACAAAAGACATGTACTGAACAAAGACAATAGAAGGCAAACTTTTTTGAAACAGTTGCAATTTGAATTCAATTTCATTAAATAGCAGTATTAGTTTTGAAGAAGCTCAAGTCCATTTGTGGTTATGTGTACAATGTACTTATCATTGTCTATAATAGACTCAAACAATTAGTCTAGATTATTATAATGAATAATTACAATGCTAGCAAATATTAATAAGAAGTTGAGTCTAGTTTTGACTGCTATATCACTCACTGATTTTTAGAAGCCCCATTTTTACTAAATCAATCATTCTAGATTGAGTTTCTAGATAATAACTATTAGTAAACAATAAGATCATCAGTCTATTTAGCTATTCTCATGTGTGATAGCATTATATTATACAGTTTTAAAGCTGTGCCTTCCCAGTGTTATAAAGAAATGCCAACTGCCTTCTTGGAAGAACCTTGGTAGTGAATGTCTTCCACATCCCATGGTGACAGTTGCCACCTCCACATCTGTAATCTCCCTTGAATCATTCAAGTAAACACAGTATCTAGGAAGGTAAAATATTTCAACCAAACTTCCATCCAAGAGCCAGCTCTTTATGGAGTTGTAAAAAGGATGCCATTCAGAGCTCTTTTTTTTTCAGAATTTTATATTATGCTTTGTAAATGCCATAAATATTTATTTTTCTTTTAGAATTCAAGTAGATTACCCACAAATTGATTAAGCATTTTGTGTTTGTCTTCACCTTTCTCTGTTCGAAAGAGAATGTTTTGATTTGGAAGCAAGTAAATTGAAGTTAGCTTTGAGCTTTAGAAAACAAATCTACCCTACTGTCTACTGTCCCATGGACAAAACTATCAATTTCAGATTATTCTATTCAAATTCATAGTTGTTTCCCTTTGAAGCCTTCTATCCAGAATCCCTGTTTCCTTATGTTTCTGTTGTTGTGATAAAATATAATGACCAAAAGGAACTTATGGTAGAAAGGGGCTTATTTTCATCTCATAGTACCAGAGTGAAAGAGTCTATTATTGTATGCAAGACATGAGGTCAGGCTAATAAGGCACTTGACCAGAGCTAGAAGCTTGCTGATCACATTTTATCTGCACACAGAAACAGATTGAAAAGGAAGTGGGGACAGGAAGTAAACTGTCAAATCCAATCCCCAAAGATGTACCTCCTAGAAGTTTCATAACCTTCATAAACAGCACCACTAATTAGAGACCAAATGTCCAAATACATGAGCCTATGGAGAACATTTCACATCCAAACCAACACACCGTTTGAAGTTATTTCTTCTGCTCTGATTTCCTAGTTCAGATAGCTTTACCTGTCTTGGTAAAGAGAATGCAACATAAGGTAGATTATAGTGACTTTGCTCTCACATGTCAGTTCTGCAGTTGAAGATTTAGTTTAGTGATTACCTAAGAGCCAAGGCCTGGGTTCAGTCTCTAGTACTGTATGGAGAAAGTGAGTTCTGAAACTTTGAAGATATATTGTATTTTCTTTCCTAGCAAATTGAGAGAAACAGAAATAGAACAATATTGGACCAAGTGACAATAATCTGTTAATTTTCATTGACGGCTGGTAATACTGGTTTCTTGTGTCACTCTGACTCAAAAAAGCATTTTAAATTTTAATATAACTATTATAAATGTCTTAAAATGCATCACTTGGGCCACATGAATCAGAATAGAATGACCCTGCAGGATATATGCCAAGGGTAAATGCCTACACAGGCAAGCAAGTAAGTAATAATGAAAGTCATTAATAATTTAAAAAATCAACACAGTCTTTCAAATCAAGCCTCTATTATCTTTAAAAGAGCCTTTTAATTTCTCATGTGAGCTATAGCATAAAAATTCTATAGCTGGCCTCCTTCACAGTATGTTCATCTGGTTCACCACATCACTTTCAATACTGGAAAAACTACCTGGTCAATAACGTTCATGTGAGGAGTTACATGGACCTATCTAGAGTTTGAGGGTGGTAGGTTCTGAGTATTCAAAATACAGCTCATTACTTTATTATTACAGTAAATGAAATTAGAATGCAAATTAATGAATGTTAGTGTTTAGATAATTGCACTAAATATTTGTCAATAAGTTGTATTTTTAACCATTGAACTATGATTTATTTTCAAGGAACTTCATTGAGTTAAAGGATTAGAATAGCATGAATTTTTTATAAACGTACAATCAAGTAGCCATCACAACAATCAAGATATAAAACATTTCTATCACTCCAAGACATCTCTTTGGAGTTTCCCTAACCTTGGGTTCCAGTGCAGGAAGTTCTGGTCACTGGAAAACATTGGCTTTCTTCTACAAAAGGTTTGCCTTTACTATAATTTATGTGGTGAATGACATAGTGTCTGATTCTGTATGCATGGTTTTTTTTACTTACCATGATTCAAAGGCTCATCCAGTTTTTGTGCTGGTATTACACCTTAATATTTCTAAGTAATATTTTTAAATGTATGTGCTATAGTTTATTTCTACTTTCCAGTTGATAGATATTTGGCTATATTAAATTGCTGTCTAATACAAATATAATAGCTATGGTTATTGAGCACAAGTCTTGCTGGGGACCCAAATTTTCATTTATAGAAGTACAATTGTGGTGGTGTGGTAAAATATGTTAAATATATTAGAAATTTCCAAATTATTGTCATAGTACCATTTTATGTTCTCATCAACAATGTATAAGACTTCAGACTTTCTAAAACCCTTATAAACATGGGTTATTGTGTGACATACTGATTAGAGTAGTTTTACTGGATATGAAATGATGTTTCATTGTGGCTTCACTTTGTGTTCTCCTAGTGACACTGGACATGCCTTCTGGGTTTACTTGTCATTCTCATATAGAAGTGTTGTTGTTGTTGTTAAGTACCCATTGTCTGTTTCTGGTTGGGGCTCTTGTGGTTGTAGCTGACTAATTTTAATCAACCATTTTCTGCTCATAGAATTGGTGGAGCTCAGGAGCTTCCTTCACTGCATATTCTTCTTCGTTTTCAGAGCCAGAGGCTCAAAGGACAGAGCCAGGAGCCAAAGAATTCTTCACAATCTACAGCCCAGTGCCTTTTGAGGAAACTACAATTCAGAGATATCACATTCCTATGTGAACAGAAGCATGGGTCTGTTTACACACTTCAAATTGAACACATTTGCCACCCCTTAAGATAGATGATGGATCATATAACATGTTCTTTACCCAAAACGAATGTATTAGTGGTTAGGAAAATTTATAGTTTCTGGACATAATATCTACTGGGAAACTTTTTTTTTAGGAATAATATTGCATAAGAATAAAAAGTTTTACTTACTTCAGCAGCACATACACTAAAATTGGAACAATACAGAGGTTAGCATGGCCTCTATGCAACGAATGACCTATAAATTCATGAAACTTTCTATATATTTTAGATGTCCCTCAACTGAAAGATGGATTAAGAAAATGTGGTACATTTACAGAATGGATTATTACTCAGTGGTTTTAAAAATGGCATGAAATTTGCAAGCAAATGGATGCAACTAGAAAAAAAATCATCTTGAATGAGATAACTCAGATACAGAAAGACAAATATAGTGTGCAAGCAGTTATAAGTGGATATTAGCTGTTAAGTAAATGGTAATCAGGCTACAATCCAGAGACCCAGAGAGGTTATGCAAAGAGGAGGGCTATAGGGGGAAAGCATAGATATCTCTGGGAAGGGAAAATAGAATAGATTCTTTGGGTAAATCGGGACAGGCAGGGATGGGAGCCAGAGGGATCAGGCGGGAGGGGCATGAAGGGAAAGAGTGCCAGAAAGACTGATGGAATTGGGAGCATTTGGTGGAAATCTAGCACAGTAGAAACTTCTTGGACTCGATGATGGTGACTCTAGTGAGGATTTCTAGTAATGGAGAATGCAGAGTCTGAACTAGCCATTTCTTGTAGCCAGAAAGACATCCAATGGTGGGACTGGGTTACATTTTATTGAGCTATTGGCCAAGGAGGGCCTGTGGAGATTCCTAAACAACCCAAGTTGATTCATGGACAGAGAGTTGATCTCTGAAAACTGACAGTGGGTTCCTATTTCCAAAAACAACATCCACACAGCTCTTTAAATATATACAGGTCGAGTTGCTGCAGGCTTGGAGCCTTCACCCTTACATTCTAGTCTTTTCAGCAGGAGGTACTCTGCAGGCTATGGAAAGAGAAACCTGGACACCAATCCAGGCACAAACCCCTGGACCTACAATCTGTCCTGTCTGCCAGATTCACTGGGGCAATAGTGACACAGAATTGTTGGAGTAGCCAACCATTATCTGGTTTAACATGAGGTCCCTACCACGAGAGGGAGCCCATGCCTTATACTACCTGGATGGCCAGGAACCAGAGACTAGATAGCACAGAGACCTAGGGTAGAACCAAACACGACTGAAAAAAAAAATCAATGAGATGATTCCTAATGACATTCTGCTACAGATTGGTGCCTTGTCCAGTGGTCATCAGAGAGGCTTCCTCTGGTAACAGACGGGAAAGGATGCAGAGATCCACAGGCAAGCACTACACAGAGCGAAAGTCTTCATCAGGTCATCCCTGTTGGAGACCCAGGAACCCAGAGGGAGAAGGGGAGGAGGGAGCACAAGTAGGATGGGATGGAGGACACAAGGAGAACATGGCCCACAGAATGAACGAAGCAGGGCTCACGTGGGCTCAGAGACTGAGGCTAGAAGGAGTGGAAAGAGGGGAAACTGTGGTTGGGATGTATTATTTGAGAGAAGAATGTATTTTCAATTTTTCACAAAAGGTAAAAGAGAATTAAGTTATTAACAATGGTTTGAGATAAGATACAGAAATGCATCCACGTTGTAAAATTTCTACTTTAATAAATCATGATTTAAACCACTCTAAATGAAGATTTCATGTTAAGCAGATGACATCAATGTAGCTTTTTGATGGAATGGCTGAATATATAGATACAGAATCCAAACACATAGAAATTTATAATCATGTCCATTTTAGGATTGGTAAGAAATTTTATGAAGAATCCCTAAAATTATATATTATTTTTAATACCTATGATAGCCACCCCCCATTGGTTTAGAATAACTCTTCTAGAGCCATGTTTTGTTTGATTTTGGGTTCTGTCATGAGCTGTTCTTTCTACTTACTTTCATTATTGCATTTTACTACAGATTGTAGTAGGACAGGCCCATAGGGTCAAGGAAATTGACTTAAACCAGTTGCCAAGGCATGCACACAACATACTTCCTTATAAGCCAACCTGAAGTCTGCCTGAGGGCGTAGCAACAGGCACTGTCAGAGTTCCTGATCATGCCCAGCCAATGAGGGATGACTACACAATGTCACCAGATTGGGACAGAGTTTCGGTGCTGGGAGGAGGGTATGTAAGGCCTTCCCCATTATTAAATAAATGAGTTTGTTGTTTGCCTTCAACTGCTTCCTGGTGTCTGTGCCATTGATGCTGAGCCATCTCACCCTCTCCCCTGAGGAAGCCTTTAGAATCTAGCAACATCAGATTTTTAATCTATTTTTTCTGCAGTTTCTATGCATCAACTTCAGGAATCACAATTATTCTAAAATCACACAGAATGCAACTCTTATGCGTAATTTCTGCTTAGATTTATGTAAAGATTTGTAATTTAAAAATGAATTATATGGAATAAGTACATTTTCTCATTTGAATGAAAGAATGAAGCAAATTTTCACTGAAAAAAATAAGTTACTAGTGGAACTAGGTGGCTTTGCAGACAATGGCTAAATGGACATTTATTTGCATATTGATCAAATTTATGGTCCATCTTTAGTCAAGTCCTTTGTTATTTTCTTATTGAATCTTCTTATTTCTCCTAAATAAACAATAAAAAATATTTGTGCTGGATCTTGGCTACATTTTTAATAAGCATCTATTTACTGTGATTTGTATTTTGGGGGAAATATAAAAAATAACTTCTTTTGTTTATCTTTATATATTTGATATTTGACTTATAATGATCAATCATTTATATATGGAATCTCAATATTGTATGTAATACAGCTGTGTCTACTTTCTAGAGAATAGTTATCTAAAACTTACCATACTGAAGGCTTTACTTCATTAGGTTTTCATATAGCCTTTGACAGGAATAGCATTACATAGATTTTAAATATTGAAAAATAAATTTAAAGCAAATAAGCTTTGAATTTACCTAGCTACTAAGAGGTAACAAGAAAACATTAGCTTCTGTGAGGTGACAGATTTTACTGTGCTAGTTCCTTATGGCTCTGATGCCATGAGGAGAATCTCTGCATTAAATCAAAAGAGACAAATTATATTCAAAGTGAATCAGTACCCATCACTAAAAGGTACACTGAGGTTCAAAGGTGATTCTTATGAAATGCTTCCTGTCTGTAGAATGATCAGTTAAGACACGAACAATCATGGAATGACCCAGTCAAAAAATACTCTTCATAAAACTTTGATTCAAAATATTGGCAATTACAGTTTGAGACTGATTTAACTTTTTAAAAATGTCCCTTGGTTTTAATGTTGGTAATGAAAAAAGATAGAGAGCTGAAAATCAAATCCTGACAAATTGGTAGACTTATGTAGAATTTTGTTTTCTGTTACAAAGTCAGCATTAAAGAAAGAAGAGTAGAAGAACACATTGAAAACAAACTCTCCCATCATCCAAACAGAACAGTACCAACATAAGTGGAATGCAGGATATCGTTGCCATTTTAAAGATAAGGAGAATGACTCAAATACATCAGAAATAAGTCGTGGGATCGCAATTGTAGATTGTATTTAGCGTACAGTTCGTTCCAAAGCCTTGGTAAATGTTTTCTTCCATCCTTCTCCCTCTGTACCATCTCCTCAATTTTTATTTTTCCTCTTAGATCCAGCTTAAAGTTTTACTGGTCCCTGTGTGTCTTAGGTGAAAATCACTTGGAAACAGAACAGAGGACATGGGTTTTAGTGGAGAAAATTAATTGGTAAAATGTTCTCAGGTGAACAGGAGGATGGCAAGAAGGAAAGATCAAAGTGGAAAGGCTGATTAGGGATATAGTGTCCTCAGAGGCTTGCCTCCTTCTGATTGCTGGGAGATGTTCAGAGACAAAATGCACCACAGTTAGTTGCTGGAATTGATTGACGCTGTGGAACAGGCACTGATGGGTGCATGTGAACCAGTCCGTTACTGCTTGGGGATGGTTCCAATGGAAAGCAGCTGTGAGGTTCTAGCAGCTAGCTCTCCAAGCACCATCAGGTAAGGGGCTTCAGCACTGGACACCCACGCCACCCACTATGCACTTACATTAGAGACACTGTAAGCCTTGTGCTTCACTGAATGCCATCAGACGAGTGTCTGAATTCGCGTTTCTGCATTTCCCAGGCGCAATTATGACCATGCAGTGATTGCTAATGACTCTGTAAGATCACCTAGCAGCAGGGCCAGAGCAGCTACTTTATAGAAAGGTGAAGGGTAATTTTTACCTTATCAGTTAGTTATTTGGGATTACATCCAGTGATGTGATTTTCCTATCCTTTAGTTAACACCATGAAAACGTTCCCTTGCATGTGGGCATTGTGTTACACACATTTAATCCCAGCACTCAGGAGGCAGCGGCAGGAGAATGTCTAGGACAAGTCCAGCCTGGTCTACAGAGCAGGCTCCAGGACAGTCAGGGCTATACAAAGAAACCTTATCTCAAAGAACTAAAACAACAACAATAATAAAAAATGTTCCCTTGCATAATTGCAATAAAAAGCCATTGTAAACTGGCTTTGTATGACTTGTTCTCTCCTAATTGGCAGGCAATTTGGCAGCATGGAGTCATCATGCAGGGTTTTGATATGTATGTATGTGTGCATGCATGCATGTTTGTATGCATTATATTGCTCCAAGACCTTACTGCTTCATATTGGTCTGTGTTTTCTTTTTTTCTTTTTTTGCTGTATTTGTCTTTTTCTCTCTCATCATTAAATTAAGAATGAGGCCTTTGAAATTCTATAACATACTTTACCATGAGTCATCTGCACCAATTATCTACCTAACGAAACCATTCAATAAACATGAACTAAATCCAACCATAAACAATGTTAAATGTAACAAAATTTTCTTACACAAACAACATGCTATAAATTTTTTATTATCTCAATCCATTTAATAAAAGAATTTTTTTTGATAAGGCCATTTTGCTTGGTGAAACATAAAAGGCAGGAATTTTGTGGCTCTCCTTTTGATTTGCCCTTCTCTGTGTATGTTGAGTCTGACATTGAAAATAATAGAGTTCAGTTCCAGGCAACTGACTGATGTTAAATGCAGTGTGTCTCTGAGGCCCTGTCTGTATGAAAGGGTATCGGTATCTTATTTGAAACAGCGTGTCACTCTGGGTTTATCCTATGATTATCTAAATTAGGGTCTATGCTTAGCTGAGACAATAACGGCCACAACAAGCCACAGTTTAGTACAGCCAAGGGTAACTTTAAAAATCATAGTTGAAAGAAATCCAAGGTTTCCTCTTATTTATACTTGTTCATGCTTTCATTTACTAGCCACACTGCTGAGAAATATGAGGACATTTTATACATAATGTAGAAAGAGAATATGACATGAAAGGAAAAAGTAAGGCAGGCTACTGAAGGTAAATAAGACATCTAAATTTTTGTCACCTTAAGATGTTTGAAACTTAAGTAATGAAATAGATGTCATTCTTAAAAATGTAGCTTCAAACTAACAAATTAGATGATTAAACGCAAAGATTTTACCTCGTGGGGCTTTTAAAAAAAAAAAACAGAAGTTATTTATGAACATCAGGAGGCAGTGAGTGTATTCTGGTGACAATAGTCACCAGCTCTGAAAATGACATTCCTGAGTCTTAGGACACATTGACACTCCAATTTCAGTAGATTTCTTGACTACAACTTGAGAATGCAGATGTACATATTTTAGCACAGTTTTTGGAACTTAAACAATTGGAGTCATAGAGGAGTTTATCATGAAAGATAATGGGAATATATCAGAAAGGCAAAACTAAGTTTTGTGATTTTATTTTTTTGAAAATAATATAAAGACTATCTTAACATCTTCTCTGGCCACTAACTTTGTTTATTTCTTATAAATAAATAAAATAATATTTTTGAGTAAATTATACACTAGAAAGAAGAATTTAATGTAGAAATATTTACTTTGAACATTTATTCAAGCAAAACTAATTTGTGAAAATTAATTGGGCATCCTGTCTATCCAGAACCATTAGGCCACAAATCATTGGTTAACATCTTATAATTTCTAATAAGCTGAGGATTAATCATAAGTGCTATAAGGGTTTGCTTGAGTTTTCAGTATTTCACAGCAAAAATATATCTAAGATACTGTGCATACACTTTTGCGTTATGTCATGTACTGGGTATACAAAGCCATTGTATTAAGAGCAGACATCATGGCCTCTGGTTTGCACTAGGGTTAAGATTATAGCTTTACCATTTCAAAGTCTGGGAGAACATTGTAAAATTTTGATTCAGGTTTTTTGTGCTTATTTTTTTGTTTACTTGTTTGTTTCCTTTTGGTTTAGTGTGTGGTAATAGCAATATTAGACAATGGCGTATGTCTCCTGATACAGCTAAGAAATGTAGTGTGCTGGAACTTAGTCTAGGTTCCCTGTGCTCATGCTTTCTGGAGATGAGGCAGGGTTATCAGTGGGGGCATCAGTTAGTCGAGATTCTAATTAACACTGGACTGGAGTTCATTCGTTTACTATTTCTTTCCTCATTTTTGTCGTTTTGCCTGTGACAGTTCCTTCTAACTACTGAAAGCTTTGGAAAACAAATATAAGAGGAGGGGATGGAAAAAGGACTATAAAATAAAATACAAATCACATATATATTTAAACACAGACATATATGTATCACATATATAATATACATATATATCACAATATCTAGAAAAACAATCAAATTTAAGAAACTATACTAATTATATACAAGAACATTGTCCAATATTGTAGCCTCTATCCACATTTTGACTTCAATTTATATTGAAGATCCCATTTTTTTAGTATCATTTTAAATGTTTGTTATTCTCAGTAGATTATAGGTATTGTACTTTAGAGAACAAAAAACCAATTTCATCCTCTCTCTCTCTCTCTCTCTCTCTCTCTCTCTCTCTCTCTCTCTCTCTCT
>CABHPQ010001615.1:58329-72197 GCA_902168405.1 Peromyscus aztecus
TCTCTCTCTCTCTCTCTCTCTCTCTCTCTCTCTCTCTCTCTCTCTCTTTCACACACACACACACACACACACCCACACCCACACACACACACACAGGCACACACAAAATTTTCTTGGACAGAGCTTATCTATAATATGGAAAACTGTGTTTGTGGGACTTTAAGATGAGTGGAAAACAATTCTTATTTTGATGGGATGCCAGTCTAGAGTAAGAAATAGTCAGGAAAATGTTTAGAAAATATTGAAAAGAACTCAGTGATGCTAATGTTCTATCTGCAAACACTAGCGAGTTAGAGGAAGCTCCAGATAAGGGGAGACAGGAAAACCTATGCTGAAAGCAAAATGCAATTCGTGATCTCTGCCATTTTTCCAGGGCAGGAAACACTTGGCCTCACTAGAAGAGTGTGATATATTTATGTGTAAGAGTCTTGTACTTTTTAGTTGGTTTATATTAAATAAAACTGTACTGTAGTATACTTTATTTAAGTGTGAACACAGTAAATTAAAAATTTAAGAATAATTTCAACCTTTGTAATATGATACTTTTTTTTCTCTGCAATATATTTTAGCCCCACCCAGAAAATATGAATTTATTGACACAATAATGAGAACGTGAATGAGCATAGATGAGACTGTAATTCAATGTGAAACATATTAGTGACACTTTAGAGTGATGTACAGTTTATAGGCAAAAATAAAAACTTCCTAGTTAAGATTTTCAATCTGTAGCCAGCTTTGTTTATTTTTAACTCAAGAAGTCCCTTAGACCAGTGTTTTACTACGGAACCAAAACAATGTGGTACTGATGGTTACATTGCATTTATCCTTACCTCTGTGGAGGTGAATACAAGGCTCTGGCTCTTCTCAATGTGGATGGGTAGTTATAGAGATAACTACATCCATACCTGAATATGCATTAAGAACTGATTTGCACGAGTCATTGTGACAGACGGCATAAAAACCTTTATGATGTGAAGCTATGCTTTAGTTTTCTTACCAAATGCATAAGAACTTTGTTTCTGGAAGAATTCAGTCAATATCTTTGGGCTTTCATTAATATAAAAGCTGGCTAGATAAAGCAGCTAGGATGAGTTACAATAACAAAATTTACTAAATATGCTAATCCCATCAATAGCCTCATTGGGAAAGGCTTTTTATTAACTATCCTCAGACTTCTGCCTTTAATAGTTTCTAGTATTCTCTATGCTTTTGCCAAATGATTGCTTATTGTAAGATGGTTTAAAAATATGAAAATATGTTTTGTAGCTAACTAATATGAACTAAGGGAAGGGAAAATGTGGGAGTGAAAGAATGGTAATTTAATAAATAGAGAAATATTGAACATATTGTGTCTAAAAAAAGCTCCAAAATATATACAAAATTTATTTTACAAGCTATCATTGATCCATATAGGATTATATAAAACATAATTTGATTTCAATTTAAATGTAGATTAGATCTTTAGATTCTATGCATGTTTGTTAGGCCTGTGTGTATACTCTATAGTAACCTTCATATTATGTGTGCAAGGGTACATGTGGTGATATATTGTGTACCCTAATAAACTTGTCTGAGATCAGAGAAGTCAGCCACTAGCTCTTACCTCTAGGAAATCCTTAGCCTAAAGACAGTGAATTCCTGTTTCCTCACACCTTATATACCTTCCTGTGCCCAGACATCACCTCCTATGATTGAAGTTGTGTGTGTATATGTGTGTGTGTGTGTGTGTGTGTGTGTGTGTGTGTGTGTGTGTGCTTCCCAGTATGGGGATTAAAGGTGTGTGCCACCACTGCCTGGATCTGTTTCCAGTGTGGCCTTGAACTCACAGAGATCCAGAGGGATCTCTACCTTCCAAGTAATAGGATTAAGGCTGTGTGCCACCACTGCCTGACCTTAATGTCTAATCTAGTGACTAGCTCTGTCCTCTGATCCCCAGACAAGTTTGTTAGGGTATACAATGTGTCACCACATTTCTCCTTTTTTTTGTCTATAATAATAAAAAAGGTTATAACTACTATAAGAAAAATTATATACAAATAATTATATACAATATATACAGTCAAGAATCACATTAACAATGTCCAGTCCATTAACATTTAACAGATTCAGAAAAAATACTCCATTATTTATCCTATTTTGGTGAGTCTAAAATGTTGTACCTAATTCACTTCCTATCTTAACTTGTATTACCAACCGAAAAGTATCTTTTGATGTCTTTCAAACATATACCTTATAAATCTTTAGTGAGTTTCTTTTCTGAATTTGTTAACAAGGAAAACTATAACTATCTAATCTTGAACTCCCTCAGAGACAAGAGAAGGAAATAATATTACTTAAGTAAGCAGGAGGTACTAACAAGTGACTTCTAAAAAATGTGAGAAATGACAGAAACAGCTGGCTGCCTGGACAGTTACCTGAGATTCCTCTGCAGTGTTGGGGCATCCATCTTTGCCTGTAGGGCTAGCATATTTGACAGACTCATCTGTGAAGCAGAATTTTCTAAAGGGCCTTCCTGTCTTGTTTTAGCAAGGTTTGGCAGTCTTTTTTTTTTTGTGTGTCCTGCTTGTCCATTTTGGATAGCATATTGTCAGCAGTCAAGGTAAGGGAATTTTCTTGTCCAGAGGCTAACTTGCCACGAAGAAAGTAAACTCCATTAGGAGTTTCTTTAATGCCCATCATCTTTGCTGAAGTAGATTAGAGCTGCCAGGAGCAGACATGTCTCATAGTCATAAAAAAAAAAGAAACTATGTTTTTAAAACATCTTAAATGCTATATTCTATAGATCTCTGAAGTGTTTGGAGATGACCTGTCTGTCTAAAATATATTTCTACTTGACCTTGAAAATATAGCTAATAAGACTGCAAGTTCATTTGTAATAGGTGACTAAATACTAACTTGAATTTCTTTATATCCTAATTAGTTGGTAATAATAAATTTCAAGGACTAGCAAGTTGCAGTACATTGTTAAATGAGCTGTATAGGTACAATACCTTGACCAAAATTAGAAGTATATGTACAGTATTTTCTAACAAAATTAATCTCAAATTTATATCAATATACAAAAATCCAATCTAATGTAAAATATTTAAAACTAGCAGTTGCTTTTTAAAAGTAGATTCAAGAATCTACCATTTTATCTTATCATGTCCATATCGTTTTTTTCAGAGTAGATTCAATAATCTACCTTTTATAGTATATCTATATCCTCTTTCTTCTCTATTTCTTTTTTTTCTCAAACAAGAATCCTAAATCTAATCTCCTTTATTTAGCCTTTATCCTGACCATTAACAATAACAACTTGTAACCAACCATCCTAAACAATGACAATTATCCACAACCAAAAAACCCCATCCTACCTCTTGAGAATGTCGGCATTTTGTTCATAAAATTACTACTTGCTGTCTGGGGGGTGAAGGCATCTTTAGGGGATCCTGAAAAGAAAATTTTTTGGTTAATTGTCAAGTACTGGGAGACTTAGCTGTATCATTTGTTGTCCAGTCTCTGCATAATGAGGAAATGCAGGGCTTGTCTGAAGTCCTCGAGTAGTCTGTGAGCCTGGATCATCTTAGCTAGCCATCTCGAAATTTTCCTGAGCAGTTTGTAGTCTAAATCCAATCTTTGGATGGTGTGTTGTCAGATTAGTGGTATTATCATATTCCTGATGGAATCATCCTTGGGGATCACATCATCTTTTTGGAGACTTCAAAGTCGCTGTTAGGTGTGGTCATGGTTTACTGCACAGAATCTGTTTTTGTGGGACACTTTCTCTGGATGATTTGTCCTTTTCCTTCAGATGTCCCATTTGTCTAGTGATCTTCGGATTCCTTAGCCTTTATTCTCCTGAAAGACAAAAACAAAACCCTTCACCAACCCTAACTTTGGGGAGGTTCCAAATCTAATCTTTATCAATTTTGGTTTATAATTTCTACTTAAACTTTTGTTTTAATTTCTAAAGGTGGTCTATCATCTAGAGCAGTATGGTTTCTTACAAAAGTCTCTATGTTCTTTAACAGCTCTGGGAAGGAGTTTCTTCCACAATGACAGGAAAGGAATGAATGAAATTTGACATGAGGGCTTGTGTGAGGCCTCTCAGGGAGTTTCCCAACAGCAAAGGCAAAGGCAAAGGTGTGGAAGTCCGTTTTTTGGGTTCCTCGTGGCTTTACCCAGCAAGACCGCATAGAGGATGATTAGGACCATGGGTCTGAGTGCAGGTGTCTGAGATGGTCTGCACTTGGCTGTGCTGGGGGAGGAGGTCATTTGCTCCACTCCTTGGCGTCTCTATAAAAACCCTGGGGCAGAGACAGTTGGGGCCCATTGGAATAGGTTCCAGGCCCTCTTGAGCTATTGTTTATTTTCTATCTGTTTATCTCCGCAATGTTCTCTGCAATAAATCCTTCTATCTAATATTTCCTGCTGCTCACACTCAAGAAAACTCTGGGGAACTGTGGGGTTGGTGGGTAAACGCCCCACACAAAGGCAAAGGATTACCTTGTCTGTCCCTTGTTGATCTACATTTGTTAGTGTTAGTCTAGTGTTTGCCTTTATTACACCTTCTGCATAATCCAGAAGGGAGGGACCTTCTGTAAGGTTTCGGTCCTTAATTGCATCATCAGCCTTCGATGGTGTCCCAACCTAAAAAGCGGGTGGGCCCTCTGTGCGCTGTCTCCTCTCCTTTCTGCTCCTTCCTCCGGTTGGCCACCCTCTCTCCCTCCCCTCCTCTGACTCTCTGTTTCTCTGTCTCTGTCTCTCTCTCTTTTGCTCTTTCTCCCCCACCCTTCCCAATAAAGCTCTAAAAGGTAACCATGGCTGTTATTCTTTTAATCAGCAAGCTCCACCTCTGGCATGGCCGCGGTGGGCGACAACCAGCCATGAGGAGCAGCACTGTAGCATAACCAATATTGGTGCCGTTCAGACTCAGATACACCACCGAGCACCGAGGACCTGCTGTGACCACTGCCGCCTCTTCCCCCATCCAGCGAGACCAAGAGACCACAAGTGCGCGCGCCCCTTGCTGCCTCTGCTGGACCCCCACAACCGCTACTGCCATGATTCATCACCACAGTATGTCCGCTGTTCTCACGGCTGTAGTGTGAGCTATATTCTTTGTAACAGACACCCCAGGGGTTGTCCTTGGCAACGGTACATTTTCGTTTCTGACGAGAAAGTAAAAGCTGTCTCGGGTCTACTGGGTGGACCAACTGCAGTGCAGCTGCAGCTCTTCACATCCCTTGATGAAGAGGATGGCGAACTTGAGCTGATTCATGGATCTCTCTCCACTCTTTGGGGACGCCCAAGATTGTAGTCTGATCTCGGTTTGTTATTTTAATTTTTTATTTTTCTCTCGGCTACAGCCATGGGATAAAGGGGTGGATACATTGGCGGATAGGGGCAGGCACTGATAAACCTGGCCACTAACAGTGTAAACCTGGCCGCATAACAGAGTTGTGGGAACTTCTGCCAGCAAACGGGCAAATAAGAGTTACTTTATCTCCAAGCTTTCTGCTAAAGTTATAAACCCTTCTCCTTCCCCACTTCAGCGTCTCCATGTGCAACCTTTTCTGTCTGACTTCCACCGGCAGTAGGTGGGCTAAAATGGATGGGCTTGGACGGGCTCAAATGGACAGGCTTGGACGGGCTCAAGTGGGCGGGCTTGGATGGGCTCAAGTGGGCGGGCTTGGATGGGCTCAAGTGGGCGGTCTTCGACGGCTTCTACACTCACCCTAACTCACCTTAACTCCACCCACTCATTCTCAAACTGCCGTGAGAAACACAGACGAGTCTGGAAGTGGCTAAAATCCATACAAATAAATTTATAGTAGTCAGGATGGCTCTTAAGCCAAAAAATCAGCTTATAGACTCAGACAAGTCTTCCAAAAGCTGTCCTTAAGTCACCAATCATCAGGAAAAAAAATCAGGACATGGAGTAAAATCTGTCTCTTGTTCCCCAGACCTCCCCAACTAAAACTTAAGCATCTGGAGAGCAAGGCTCCTGACCCCACAGGCAAAAGAGTCATCTATAGCATTTAAGGTGTGCCAGGGAAGAGATAAAAGCCCAAAAACAAAATTGCCAAGTGCTGGCACTCGCTGACTCCCAAAAGCTGTTGGGTCCCTGTTTAAGTGAGGAAAAGGCCACAGGCTAGTGAATGCCCTGCCAGGCCATCAACAGCCTTGTTAAAAGTGCCACCTAGAAAGACAAAGAGTCAGCTGACTGCCCCCAGGCACCAAGATGCATGGGTACATCAAACTAAGACCTCCAGCAGACCTATACTTGGCTACAGACATGGCAGGGAACCCAGAACACAGCAGGGAAGCGATCCGTTTCTTTCCTTCTGGACACCAGAGCCACTGACTCAGTCCTGGGAGTTTTGGGATGCCACCTCTCCTTTATTGTTGGGTACAGAGGACAGCCTTACCACCTCACCAGATTTAATTGCACTTTCAGAGTTACTTAATGAAAAAAGATTTCCACCTAAAATAAGAGCTCATTGATTCACTCCAGATCCTGTGTTTCTCACATGCATACAGACAGGTCCCTGATCTTTGCCTTGTCCCTAATTCCAAAAAATAAATTCTCATGCACCACAAGCTTTTCTCTTCCCAGTTCCCTGTTCTAAGTCACTGTTCAGCTAATGGTACAGGACTACCACAGAACCGGAGTCCAGAGATCATCAAATAAGAAACTGTAACAGCTAAAAGCATCTTGTCAAACAGAAAGTTCCCAGCCACAGCCAAGAGGGATACATGTCTCCAGAGCAAACGGATGGCAGACAGCATTCCACAACGCCTGTCTACCTCGGAAAACTCCCTGTCTCCATTCCCCCAGAGCCAACCGACATCCAAAAGTCAGCTGGAAGCTGTTTTTGTGAGGAACGACGCCCCTAGTCCCATCTACCTGCTTTTTTTATAATAAGTGAAAGTCTGGGATGTAGGGATTCGGTCCTTAATTATGTCATCAGCCTAAAAAGCGGGTGGGCCCTCTGTGCGCTCTCTGTCTCCTCTCCTTTCTGCTCCTTCCTCTGGTTGGCCCCCCTCTCTCCCTCCCCCTGTCTCTCTGTCTCTCTGTCTCTCTCTCTTTCTACCCCCCTCCCAATAAAGCTCTAAAAGGCAACCATGGCTGTGATTCTTTTAATCAGCAAGCTCCTCCACTGGCATGGCCGCTGTGGGTGGCAACCAGCCATGAGGAGCAGCGCCGTAGCATACCCAACACCTGTTGCCATTGTTCCTTGAAAAAACATTGTTTCTAGGAATGTCCTGTTTACAGTCCCTTTTTAGGTGACCTTGTTTACCACAGTTGAAACATCTGACATTACTATTTTTCTTTAAACCTCTGGTAATCAGCTTTCCTATCCAAATATCATCATGGTCATGAGATTCAATATTAATTGTTTCTTGGATCCATTCTTCCAAGGGTGCTGATTTTGCCTTTAACAGCCTAATTACTCTTTTGCATGTGCATTAGCATTTTCAAAAGCTAGAGGTTCAATTATCGTCTGTCTAGCTTCTAAATTTGGTATCGTTCTATTTACTGCTGAAGACAGTCTTTGTAAGAAATCAGTGAAAGTTTCTTTTGGACCCTGTATAAATTTCATAAATGACTCAATTTTCTTTCCTACTTCTTCAATTCTATCTTCAAGACTGTCATTCAGCATAAAACCAGGGTGTGACTATCATATAGAGATTACCTTTCTACATTAGCATAATCTACCTCTCCAAGAAGTTGATCTTGGGAGATTTCAAAACCTCTAACTCTACTCTGTTGTTCAATGGTCTTAGCCTCATCCTTCCACCAGGTCCTCCATTGTAATTGGGGACCAGCTTCTAAAACAGCTGTAACCAAATCTCTCCAGTCTTGAGGGATAATTCTATTACAAGTTGACCAGGAGTTTAACATCTGCTTCACAAATGGGGAGTACATACCATATGACACTATAACTTCTTTGAATCTCCTCAAATATAACATTTGCACAGGGGTCCAGTCAGCTCTTACACAGTCTTGACCATTTGGCAGTTACTATATGGTTACTGGATAGATTAAGGTTGGCTTTTTGAAAGCCTTAGGCTGTTTCTCTGTAACCATATAATGCAATGCTGAGATTGGGTCACCTTTAAATTCTTCTGTCTGGGTCTCAATATCTGTATGATCTGTTTTAACAAGTTTTTCTAAAACTTTTATCTTGACACTCATATTAATCAACTTTTTAAATGATGAAACAAAAATGATCAAACAAATAATATTTCTGATTGACATTATGTAAATCCCATCTACATTAATTATCCTCTCATTTAATTGTTCCATTTTCAGTGTGTCAATCATATTGTCAAACAGAGACAATACACTCACCATTGTAAAAATGTTTCTCCTTTTTTAATGTGGGAAAAAATTCTCTTTTAACTAATTTCTCCCTTTAAGAAATCTTAATTGACTCACCAAATCTGCTGACAAAGGCAATTCAGATGACGGTGTGGCAGCAGCCATAAGAGGGGGCCCAAGGAAAGCCAGAACCCACCAGGAGAGGAAAGAAGCCAAAAAGCCAGCTTTCTGCATCAGGGAATGTGTAAAAGTAGTTAATTCTGTGGTGTTTGGAGCTTGAGTCTGGGGAGTTTGCTACAGAGAGGCTGCAACAGAAACTTAGGCCGTGGGTAAGGGACTCCTGGCCCAGGCAGAGTGGAGATTCTGGCTGTGTGTAGTCCTGGCATGAGCCTCCAGCAAGTGACATTTTTGTGAATTTGTACCCCACAGGTTGAATGTAGACAGATGTTGTTCTAACCTAGATGGTCTTTTAATTAAAAAAAAAAAACCAAAAACAAACCCAGAGCCAGATATTTGGGTGAAAGTTGAAAGATTAGAGAAGCATAGCAATTCACAGCCAACCACACCGCACCAACTCCTCAGCCAATCCTGTTTCCTCAGACTGAAAGCCTCTGAGTCCTCACCCAAAACCATCTCAGCTGAACTACTTTAGTTTCTGTTTCCTCATGCCATATATACCTTTCCTTGCCCTGACATTACTTCCTGGGATTAAAGGCATGTGTGCTTCCCAGTACTGGGATTAAAGGTGTGTACCACCACTGCCTGGCTCTATTTCCAGCGTGGCCTTGAACTCATAGAGATCCAGACAGATCTCTGCCTTCTGTATGATAGGATTAAAGCTGTTTGCAACCACTGCTTGACCTCTATGTCTATTCTAATGGCTGGTTCTGTCCTCTGATCCTCATGTAAGTTTATTAGGATGTACAATATATCACCACAGGTATGTGTGTTGAACATGTGCAGGTATAAGTAGATATGTGTATGTGTGTGTGTGTATGTGTGTGTGTGTGTGTGTGTGTGTGTGTGTGTATGTAGGCAAGAAATTGAAACTGGTGTCTTTATTATTTGTTTTATACTTTTGTTTTTGAGAAAGAGTCTTTCACTAAGGCTAGATCCTACTGATTTGGCTAGACTGGCAGGTGAGTGAATCTCTGTATTTGCCTTCTCTACTTCCTCAGTGTTATAATAAAAGTATTCAGTGCCTCGCTAGAACTGAGTCCTGGAGATTCAAACTTGGATCCCCATGCTTGTGCAGCGAACCGTTACTGGTCATACAATCTCCCTGGTCCATAAATTTCACATTTATAACTGTCTTGAACCATTTCATGGAACTAAATAAACATCCTTATAATTTTTAGACATTCTCTTTAATATTCAATTTAGTATTCAATTTTAATCAAAATGTTTTATGATTCTAAAATGAGTGTTCTCTGAGGTGTAACCTTTACAAAAATATGTTTTATTGAATCATAGATCTAAAAAGACCTTTGAAATTATGTGAGTTATTGATTTGAATTATGTTTATGGATCAGCATGAACTTGATAGATTTATTTTTAAAGCAAAAGATTTTAGGGCTTATCTAAACATGATTAAATGCCAAGAACTAGAGTTTGTAAAAATTATTTATTATTGTAGCTGCAAGATGCTAAGTCTGGAAACTAAGAGTAAATTCATTACTTCAGAAAAATACATCTACCTCTCCTTGACGCTTTTGTCGCAACATGACTTCCTAAAGTAACACATCAGTTCAGAGACAAAAATTTAAGCCTCTAAACTTTTAATCCTGTGTAATTTACAAACACAAAAATAGATTTCATACATTACCTAAAAGAAGTGTATTATCTAAACAGCATTGATAAAAGCATGAAGAATGTGTGAGTGGTGTGATTTCCATATGATAAGTAATACTGGACATCAACTCAGCTGCTTTTATTTTAGCTGCTATTTGGATCAGATTCTAAGTAAGTTCTAGGCTAGCTTGCAGTTTGCCATCATAGACTGAAGTCATGCTTAATGAAGTCATTACTTGTGCCAAAAGTAAACAGATCACTGTCAAGCATGGGCTGTGTATCAGACTAGTCCTTTACTTTTCTATATTTCTCTAAGAAACTCAACATACTTCTCTTCAACTTTCAGCTTTGTGGGTTTATAAGCCAGATTTTGGAATGACATTGAAATGCAGCATTATGTTCTAAAAATATATTCACTTGTTCCATAATAAAACATTTCTAAGACATGAGCAATCACTTCTTATGCTGCAGCAAAGAAGCAATGATACTAAATTCTAGTAGAATCAATATTTTTAACTACAGCAGATATTATATGGAGCATAAATCAAAACAAACGATCCATAAAATGCCTTTTATTTTTCTGATCTTCAAAGAACCATGCATTAATGTAAGAGCTAAAATTTGTGCCAATTTTTATTAATTCCTGACTGTTGATAACCCTCAGCTTTGCCCTAGACTTCCCTGATGCTAATAAGTACTGTGAAACATTTATGTGGCTCAGAATTTTGCACTACATGCTTTTGGTAGAATGCATTGCAGGTCCTTAAAGGATGGTTTGTTTACAATAGTAATTATTTACTCTCATATTGAATTGAAATTGTAGCTCTCATTGTGAGAAACCTGTGCTATTCTATTGTTGACTGGTCCTAGACAATAACATTAAACTTTAATAAATCAATGGATGTTTTGACTTTTGTATGGCACAATGCCTTTTAAAACGTAGACTTCAATATACATTTATGTTCTGAAATGAAAGAGAAGTATCTGTGACAATTCAGTCTTCATGGAGTGCTTTAAAGCTTTGCTACAAGGACCGATAATTACTGTACATAACAAAGAAGAGGGAGCTCTGGCAGGGCCGGCTTGGTTTACCAGCAACATCTGATTGATGGTGGTGATCACTGCACACAAAGAGCAGAAATTGAGCATTCCCAAGCAGTTCTTACTTTCAAAGGCCAGCATAATTTTGTAAATATTAGTAGTGATAAAATGTGCTGTGATAAAATGCCTGACTAAAATAACTTAAGGAATGTTTTATTTCAGCTTATTGTTTGCAGTGTAGTCCATCATGTGGGAAAAGTCTTGGCGACTGGGCTTTGAGGCAGCTGGTCACATGATATCTACAGGCAGGAGTCAGAGATGAATGCTGGTGCTCACCTTGCTCTCTTCCCCACCCCCTCTCTCTCTTACAGAGTCGAGGATCCAAGTTCATGGAACATGTTAGCCCACATTAGGATGTATCTTTCCATTTAAATCAACCTAAGTTAGATAATCACTCACAGTTGTACTCAAATATCTGTCTTAGGTGATTCTAGAACCCGCCAACTTGGACAAAATCAACCACCATGAGCATGTCAATACTGACCCGCTAAAAAGGTTATTAGTTTTTCTTTTTTTCTTTTATAATTTAATTTAATTTTATATATCAGCCACGGATTCCCTTGTTCTCCCCCCTCCCGGCCTCCCCACCCCCCCCACTCCCGCCTCCCCCCAGCCTACCTCCCATTCCCATCTTCTCCAGGGCAAAGACTCCCCTGAGGATTGAGTTCAACCTGGTAGATTCAGTCCAGGCAGGTCCAGTCCCATCCTCCCAGGCTGAGCCAAGTGTCCCTGTATAAGCCCCAGGTTTCAAACAGCCAACTCATGCACTGAGTACAGGACCTGAAAGGTTATTATTTTTTATTCATTGGTATATTGTACACAATACTGGGTAACATAAGATTATATGTATATTCATTCATTGGACATGGTACTGAGTTAAATAAAGACATTTTCATACAAGTATACAATGTACATTAAACATACTGTACATCATAATTTTAACCTCCTCCTTTCCACCCTCTCATGAGTCCTCTTCACTACAACAGACATTTTTTTTGTCATCTGTACACTTTTTTTTACATCTATATAAAATCTGAACCACTTCTATATAAAATAAGCACCACAAATGAGAGGAAGAAGGGACATTTGTTTTTCAGAGACTGACTTAATTTGCTTAATGTAGTGATCTCCAGTTGTATCTATTTCCTCCCAAATAACACAACTTTGTTCTTCATGGATGAAGAAAACATTTCATTGTGTGTATCTTTATCTATTCCTTTGTTGATGGACACATCTTGTAGGTCTTATGCAGATGACTGTATTTCATGTGTTTTATGGTTATCAATCACACACTACTATTCTTTGCATTTTCAAGATATATTTCTAAGTATGAAGTTTATTTTTAAAATATACAGTCTCTGTGAAGAATAGAGGGCTGGTATTTCAAATGCCACTTGCCCAGCAGTCTTATCATTCCCCATGAAATTTTATATAGCACAGGTAGTTCAATTTCCTTTGCTCTCTACCCAAAAGAACTAAAGTCATAAAGTTTATGCTTAACATTCCTTTGCTTGCATTTTGACTTTGCTATATATCTTTCTGTGGCAAACTAATATATTGTTTAACTTTTCTGAGCCATAAATAGGAATTTCATTGCATGCAATCATCTACTATTTACTTTTAATTTTTATTGAATGTATGGTGGTTTAATGAGAATGTCCTCCACAGGTTTCAGTGTTTTAATACATGGCTTCCAGTTGATGGCATCATTTGGGTAGGTTTAGGAGGGTAGGTCTTGCTGGAGGAAACATGCAACTAGTGGTGAGCTTTGAGGTTGCAAAGCCTCCTGCCATTGCCATTGACTCTCTCTACTTCCTGCTTGTGGCTCAAGAAGTGAGCCCTCAAACACATCAAGCCATGCAACTTTTATCCACATTCAGAGAGCCTAGTTTGGTCCCATGCAGGATCCCCAGCTGTCAGTCCAGAGTCCATGAGCTCCCATTAGCTTGGTTCATCTATTTCTGTGTTTTTTCCCATCATGATTCTGACCCCCCCCTCCACTTGCTCTTATAATCCTTCCTCCCTCTCTTCAATTGAACTCCAGGATCTGGGCCAAGTGCTTGGCTGTGGGTCTCTGCATCTGCTTCCATCAGTCACTGGATGTAGGTTCTATAATGACAATTAGGGTAGACACCAATCTGAGTGCAGGGGAAGGCTAGTTCAAGAACCCTCTCTGCCATTGCTATGAGTCTTAGCTGGGGACAATCTCATGAGTTCTTGGAGTTTTCCCTAGCTGCAGATTTCTCCACATCCTCTTAATGGTACACTCTGTCAAGTTATGGAACCAGGACTCACACCAGGTACACAAACTGGCTTTTTAGACCCCATTTCCTATGGTGCCATGCCTTACTCAGCCTTGATGCAGGAGGGAGGATATGGTGTAAAAGCCTGTGTTGGCTATGCAAGGGAGACCTTACTCTCTATGAGGAGGGGATGGGATGGGATGGGGGTAGGTGGAGGGAGTGGTTGAAGAGGAGGAAGGGGAACAGGGGTTGGTATATAAAAGGAAAGAAAATCTTTTTTTTTAAATAAAATAAGTGAGGCCATAAGCATTCCACTTCATTCTGCCACTTGTTTCCATGCTTCCTGTCCATGACAGACTTTTATCCTCCTGTAAAAGTAAGCCCAAAGAAATGACTTCTTGTATAAATCTCCTTGACCATTG
>CABHPQ010001615.1:72297-85018 GCA_902168405.1 Peromyscus aztecus
CTGGAGCTCACTTGGTAGCCCAGGCTGGCCTCGAACTCACAGAGATCCTCCTGCCTCTGCCTCCCGAGTGCTGGGATTAAAGGCGTGCGCCACCAACCATTGTGTTTTATTGCAGCAATAGAAAAGTAACTAATACACACCTTGTACTCCAGAAATTCATTTTTCCTGTTGTCCAAGGAGACAATACTTCATTTGTTCTTATTGTATAATATCAATACAGTATGAATGTACCAAAACTAAATAATTCTGCTATTGGATATTGGGAAATCTCCACCATCATTCCATCTTATTGTGAACAATAGGTTGAAATGAGCACATGCTGGAGTTCTCTAGGAAAAACAAACACTGAATTGTGGAAGTGCAGGCTCAGTGTTGTTAGAGAATGCCAATTACTTTTCTAAAATTCCAGAATGCAAGTATCCTTCTCATAATTTTCAATAATTTCTTTACACTGTGTATTACTTGCACTTGATACTGCCTGATGTCTGTGTTTGCTGACTGTCTTAGTCACTGTTCTGCTACTGTGATAAGACACCAGGACCAAGGCAACTTATGAAGAAAGAGTTTCTTTGGGGCATATGATTTTACAGGGTTAGAATCTATCACCATCGTAGAAGACAGCAGAACAGTAGGCAGACAGTCCTGGTGCTGGAGCAGTTGCTAAAAGCTCACATTTTGAAACCCAACCTGTGAGACAGAGAGCTACCTGGGAATGACATGGCATAGGCTTTGGAAATCTCAAAGCCTGCCACTCCTTCCAAAAGACCAGACTTCTGAATTCTTCCCAAACAGTTTTACCAACTGGGGACCCAGCATTTAAATGTGTGAGCCTATGGGGGCATTGTAATTCAAACAATCACGCTGATTTACTTTATGAAGTGTCTTATTGTGGGTTTTATTGGGCTGTGTAAACTTTTAAAAGACCTACAAGATTACTTATCATATTCTGGATCTGCTTTTGGTTTAAAACTTGCATTTTCTTTTCTCTATGTTATCATATAGTGTCATAAAATTCTATTAATCATTTCCTTTGTTTGTGTAACTTTTTGTTTTTCCTTTGAGATAATGTTGTCATATCTAACAACATAAAAATGAGTTTCTATGTTATCATTACAAAGGCTTTATAGCTTTTTTTCTACCTCCTGGTTATACAATTAGTTTTTGTATGTGATGTGAGAAAAAATTTTATGTTTCCATAAAAATAAACATAATCCTAGTATTTATTAGAAGCTGTATCTTGTCTCCACTCACGGTAAGACCAGTTCTGACATAAATCAGATTTCCAAATGTGTATGTGGATTTTGGGAGGAAAGAGTGGGTTTGCCTATGCTTTTAATCAGATTATACATGTATCAGTATCAGGTTGCCTTGAGTAATGACTATTACTTTTTTAATACCTCCTAGTAGTTTGTGGTAACTAATCCCATTCTTAAAAAATCTTCAAGGTCTTGCTTTTGTTTAGACAATATCTCACTCTGAATTATAGGTTATCCTGTTACTATATAGTCTAGGGTGGTGTCAACTTTATGTGAATCTTTCTCTCTCAACCACCTGAGTGCTGAGAGCTGTCATACCAAGCAAAATATCTGAAATCTTTGTGGATACTTATGTATTTTCAAGTTATCTTTTCAAACTCCACCTTACCCTTCTGGGATATTGACTGACATTGATTTCAGACCATTGTCATTTTGGGAAGAATCATTAATTATTATTAGTTTCAAACCTCTGGATTCACCATTCATGATACATTTTGCCTATACTTATTATATTTTAAAGGGGCCTTTCATAGAATAGCATGTATGAAGATTCTGTAATCTTTTAAATTTTTGTTATGTTACATTTTTGATAACTGATATCTTTGAGAAAATTTCATTTTTATAATAAATAGATTTTATGTATTAAGAGTTTTATCTCTACAGGAAAGGTGATCACTTTCTACATATTATCTACTTTCTGTCCCATTTTGCAATTTCTTCAGTGAATATCTTACATTAGCATGTTACATTTCTTACTATCAATGAAACAAAATCAGTTTGATAATATTGGTGAAACCCATGGTATATTTACATTTCACAATCAAAGTAGAACCTGTGACTCAGGAGGCTGAAGTGGGAAGGTGCAAGTTCAATCCCAGTCCTGGTGAAACCTTCTCCCCAAATGAAAAGCAAGTGAAGCCTGGGATATAGCATAGGGGTGGAGCATTTGAGGGACATGCATAAAGGCCCTAGGTTCAGCTCTCAGCAATGAAAACAAAAAGTCACAATCGGTATGACTTAATGGCAAATGAGATTTAGATTATTCTTTTACCTTATACAATAAACATGCTACAGAAAACAGGCCAAGAGAAGCAGCTTTCTGTGGCTTTTTCCCTAGGGTTTCTTCAGTAATGTATTTATCTGCTCACAATGTCTAACTCATAATACAAGTAATGGAAGTTAAAAAACAAGCTTTATTTTTTCACCATCCTCACATGTGACAGTCTTCTTTGTCTTCTTTGCTGGCCCGTGAAACTGTAATCATGAAACTTATATCTCAGGTACTAACTCTGAGCTGATGGATTCCCATTAATCAGGGAGGTAATGCTCGGCACCTCTAACTTAGAGCAATGTGAAGAAAGAAGAGCTGTATAGAAGAAATTGTCAATGTTTCCTCATTTGTATCAACTTGCTATTTTTTACAGGCCTGCCTTGACATTTAATGTGGTACCATCAAACTACAGGTATTTGCCTGGGATAAATATCTGAATTTAATTGAAATATAGATTATACTTTTCCTGCCTCTGTAAACTTGGGCACATGACCTAATTTGTATTTGCTAATGTGTGACAGTAGTCAGCCAGACACAAGAAGTACTGAAAGTTTAGTATGGTGTATAATATAAAGCATCTGAGATAATGATGATGGAGCACTTAGCATTACTGGAAAAATCTTGTGCTTGCTCTTCTTATGTATCAATTGTCTCAATTCACTTAATAAATAAAATAAAAATGCTGTCTTAGTTAGGGTTTGTATTTCTGTGAAGAGACACCATGACCACAGCAACTCTTATAAAGGAAAACCTTTAATTGTGGTTGTTCGTTTATGGTTCAGAGGTTCAGTCTATCATCATCATGACGGAACATGGTGGTATGCAGGTAGACAAGGTGCTAGAGAGGAAGCTGAGAGTTCTATATCTTGCAAGCAACCAACAGGAAGTGAATTCTTTCTCTTGGTGTGGCTTCAGCATATATTCAGCTTAAAGCCCACCTCCACAGTGACACACTTCTTCCAACAAGACCACACCTACTCCAACAAGGCCACACCTACTCCAACAAGGTCACACCTACTCCAACAAGGCCACACCTACTCCAATAAGGCCACATCTACTCCACCAAGGTCACACCTCCCGATACTGCCGCTCCCTTTGAGGACCGTTTCCTTTCAAACCACCGAAAACGCATTCCTGTCAACTATTCCAAGAACCTGATTTAAAAATGTTCCATTGTGTTAACTCATTGGAGATGAAGGAATTTATGTTATCATGATTAAGTTTCAATAGGTAGAATATTTCACATTTTTAAAATACTTGCAATATGACTTCCGATACTCACAGCTTACTTAGAAGGCTCATTAGTCATGTGGACTAGCTGTTACAATAGAAATGTAAAATATCAGACCCCATGTTCTCAGAGGATTCTCTAATTGAGCAATCCTCATCACCCGAGGTTTCCTTAGAGAAGCAAAATTTGGGCCACTTGTCTAATCCACTGAATTGGAAACTGAAGATGGAGCCAAGAAATGTGCTTATTAACTGACCCTTTGGGAGATTCAGAAACTGCTGCTTCTAGGAATCGCTGCATTAGAAGTATACATGAATAAAAAGCAACAACTAATACAATTTCAAAGGAAATGGGCAGTAATCTCTTTGAGGAAACTGGAGCTAGCCACTACTTTGAGTTAATGATTTGTTCTTATTTTTTGAGGGGGGAGGCAATGTAAAACAAACTTAGTTGGAAAATGTTAGGAATTGATGTCCAGGAAGAAATGATGGGCATGAAACATAGGGTACCTTGCCCCACAGAGAAGCTGAAAGTTGTTTAAATGTACAGAACACAGAACAGGAGAGAATATATTGATTTACTTGATTAAGTATAATTTGGTAGTTTCCAGGCTAGTCAACAAAATTTTAAGTATGGGATGGGCTTACCATTCAAAAAAGGGTTTTCCAGCATTAATGATTCAGTATCAGGATGACATCATCAGGCAGGATGATACAGTGGAAATTGTTGTAGAATATTATTTTAACTATGTAAACATGTATTACACTTGCTTATCCTGTAGAATATTACTTTAACTGTGTAAAGGTGTGTTACATTTGTTTATGCTGCATTTATTCAATGATGTAAGGGTGTGTGTTTAATTATGTAGAGATGTGTTGCATTTGTTTCACTTTGCCTGCCTAAGGCACCTGATTTATCAAATAAAGAGCTGAAAGGTTTATAGCTAGGTAGAGAAAGGATAGGCGGGGATTGCAGGAAGACAGAATAAATTGGAAGAGAAATCTAGAAAAAGAGGAATGAGAGAAGAGAGAAGAGAACAATGGAGATGCCGATAGTTATAATTTTCCTTAGTTATGATAAAAGATGAGTTAGATATGAAACCTTAGACTCACAAATATAAGATAGATAGGATATCTTCTTTAATTTTGCCAAATAGACTAGTTATTATAAATAGACTAGATATTATAACTGTAATTCTTGCTTGATAATTGTTTTGTTATCTGTAATTCTACTATGTGAAAGTTAAAACCTTCCTTTTTGAAAAAAAAGAAATGGGGAAGTGCTGTGGGATGTTCTGTGTCAAATGTGTTGTTCTGATTGGTTAATAAATAAAACACTGATTGGCCAGTAGCCAGGCAGGAAGTATAGGCAGGACAAGCAGAGAAGAGAATTCTGGGAAGTGGAAAGCTGAGGCAGAGAGAGCTGCCAGCCGCGCCATGAGAAGATGTTAAGATACCTGTAAGCCACGAGCCACATGACAACTTATATATTAATAGAAATGGGTTGATTTAGGATATAAGAACAGTTAGCAAGAAGCCTACCACGGCCATAAAGTTTATAAGTAATATAAGTCTCTGTGTGGTGACTTGGTTGGGTTTGAGCAGCTGCGGGACTGGCAGATAAGAGAGATTTGTCCTGACTGTGGGCCAAGCAGGACTGGAGAAAACTCCAGCTACAGATGCCCCAGGCAAGAAGCCTGGCATTACCCAGCCAGACATAAGATGTAGTGAAAGTAAGATAGGTAGAAGGAAGAAAAGTAAAAAGCCCTGAGGCAAAAGATAGATAAAGAGAAACAGGTTCATTTAAGTTAAAAGAGCTAGCCAGAAATGAGCCTAAGCTAGGCCAAGCATTTAAAACTAATGAGAAATCTCCATGTCATGATTTGGGAGCTGGTTGTTGGCCCAAAAGAAAAACCTTGGTACATTTGATGCAAAACGTGGAGTGTCAAAATGTTGTTTTACCTTCGTCACAGTGGCTGTACTTTAAACTACTAGAGGCCCAGCTGCTAAGCCTGGGGGGGATTCTGCTTCCCCAGACAATCGCTCTGTGGCTGTCGCTAAATGTAGTTCTAACTAAATCTCTAGCATTCTAATAAAACTCGAGATTCAAAGGCTAGGGTGAAATCCTATGACCTTGGTGAGTTAGAGTAGCAACTGGCTAACTTTCTGTCTCTGCTGGTGTCCCAGAAGCTGCTCCCTTCCTCATTGCCCCAACTAAAAACAACAACAACAACAACAACAACCACTAGGCTCCTCACTGCTACTTCCTGTCAACCAGTTGCTGACCCTGCCTCTCTGAGCCCAGATTAATTTTTTTTAATTAACTCAAACGCAACACATCTTTACATGGTTAATAAATGCACCATGAACAAATGTAACACAACTCTGCCTGGTTAAACAAATATTCCATAGCAGGAACTCTCAAGGTCTGGGGATTTTTAAATCACAAATCATCCCCCCCACACACACCTCAACACACACTCCTTTCCCTTCTTCTTGAGTCTTTGCAGCTCAGCCTGGCCTCAAAGTCACTATGTAGCCACCAAGGACCTTAGCTCTGGTTCTCCCTGTGCTGTGGTCATAGGCCTGAGCCTCCACCCCTGGATTTAGAAGGTTTGGGAACTTGTGTGCACTGGGCAAGCACTCTCCCACCATACAAAATGAAGTATGTTCTGAGCTTGCTATCTTTAAACATGGTGATTTATTGCATTTATGGCCTAGTCACTAAGAAACATTTCAATGTATTCTAAACCATGTGGATTGGAACTAAATTGGCTCTGACTTTCTCGTCTTGATTCAATTATGAGAAGGTCAGAGTTGCTTTTAAAAGGCAAATCACAAACATACCACCGAGGAGTGCTCTGTGTGTGTCCTTCAGTCATGGGCTACTTGGCAGCCAAGAACAAACTTGGTCTTGCTGGAGGCAAAGCAGTTCCCATTTTCCCTGGCCCCTCTGCATTGTTGGGTACCTTCTATGAGCTTAAGAAGTCAGGAAAATGTGATCCTATGATGAGAAAAAATATTTTGACTTCAAGGCATGGATTCTGTTACTTTTAATTGCCACCCCATATTTGTGGTGAGGCAAAAGTTCCAGAAATATTGTGAGTCACTCAGCAGGCTTATCACTGTCACCTACTAAAGATGAGAGAAAAAAGAGGATTTGTTTTACACAGGCTTTAGGATTGTCTTGTTCATATTTGAGACGTTTCAAATGTAGTTTGAGAAGTGTATTAGTATTTATTTTATCAATAATTTGTCTATCTAAAATTCCATTTCCATTAAGTTATATGAATGTACACTTTAATATTTTTGGGGTTTTTTTGTACATGAGTGTGTGTATGTGTGTGTGTGTGTGTGTGTGTGTGTGTGTGTGTGTGTGTGTGGACACATGTGGAAGTTGGAGGGTATCTTGCAGATATTAGCTGTCATCTTCTACTATGAAAGTTTTGAGGACTGGATGCAGGTCAGCAGCAGGCTTGGCTGTGAGTGCTCTTACTCACTAAGCCATCTTGCTCACCCTGAATATATATAATATTACTATTAATATTTTAATACTCTCATTGCATGTCTTCCTTCCTGTTTTCTTGAGTTATGAAATCCCAGTGAATGAACTTTCCTGTGTTTTCAAGTTAATGCTAGCAGAACACCATCTTCTCATTCCATGCACCTCTCCAATGCCAGCAAGTGTATGGTGCCCTTTCTCTCTCATTCTAGGCTTTCAAAGCAAAGGCGTGTGGCAGCTCCTAATTCCCATGGTGGTTCACAAACCACTGCCTTTCTTGTTTTCTTTCAAAAATTATTTTAAATTTAATTATTTTATTTAAATGATATATGGAGCCGGGTGGTAGTGGCGCATGCCTTTAATCCCAGCATTTGGGAGGCAGAGGCAGGCAGATCTCTGTGAGTTTGAGGCCAGCGTGGGCTACAGAGTGAGTTCCAGGAAAGGCGCAAAGCTACACAGAGAAACCCTGTCTCAAAAAAACAAAACAAACAAACAAACAAAAATGACATATGGATATACTTTCAAGTTTTAAGAAGCTTTACAAACCCATTAGCAAAATAACTTAGTTATCTTCCACACCAGGCCCTCACTCCATACCTTGGTGATAATACTGTAAGTTCACACTCCAAGCCCTGCTCCATTCCTTGGTGATACTGTAAGTTTTTTTTCTTTAAATTTTTTTTATTCATTTTACATACCAACCACAGATCCCCCACTCATCCTCCTCCCACTGCACCTTCTCCCCCAGCACCCCCTCCATCCCCTCCTCCAAAATGGTAAGTCCTCCCATGGGGGACAGCAGAGCCTGGTGTATTCAGTTGAGGCAGGACCAAGACCCTCCCCCCTGCATCAAGGCTGAGCAAGGTATCCCACCATAGGGAATGGGATCCAGAAAGCCAGCTCATGCACCAGGGATAGATCCTGATCACACTGCCAGGAGCCCTCAAACAGACCCAGCTACACAACTGTCTCCCATATGCAGAGGGTCTAGTCCAGTCCCATAAGTTCCACAACTATTGGTCTAAAGTTTGTGAGATCCTATGAGCTTGGTTCAGTTGTCTCTGTAGATTTCCCCATCAAGATTTTAACAACCCCCCCCACTCCCTCTTCCTTCTCTTCTACTGGAATCCCAGAGTTTGGCCTGGGTCTTGCCTGTGGATGTCTGCTTCTGCTTCCAACAGTTACTGGATGAAGGCTTTATGGTGAAGTTAGAGTATTCATCAATCTGATTACCAGGGTAGGCTAGTTCAGGCACCCTCACCACTACTGCTAGTAGTCTAATCTGAGGTCATTGTGGAGGCCCACAGAGGCTATATAGTGAAAAATTACTAATAGTCAGAGAATCTGGGCTTGCTTTACCCAGCAGGGCTACAGAAGGAGATGATTTTTCCATGAGCATGTTTACTAGGTGTTTGGAAGAGTCTACACTTGGCTGTGTGGTGTGCTTTGATCTTGCAAGGGGGTGTCTTGTGCCTTTCCCCTTGGCATATTATAAAAAGCCTGTTTGAATAAACCTAGGAGCTGTTGGGTATTTACTCAGGCCCTCCCAAAGCTATCCTGTGTCTCTGTCTTTCTCCTTGTCATCTAGGTCTATCTTTCTACTTAATATTTCCTCATTCCTCTCTCCTCTACCTAAGAACCCTTCAAAAGGTGGGAGTGAGTCCACCACAGATGGAGCCAGAATATGGAACTTAGATATGGAGGATAAAGAGAAGGAACACTGCAGGTTAAGAGGCATTCCCTGTAGTTAATTAAAAGAGGCAGTGATATTCTAATCTTTGGGAGTAAAATTGTAAATATAAAGCACAATAATTAAAGTTAGGCTGCAGCAAGTATCTATCTCTGTCTCTGTTTCTCTGTTTCTCTCTCTCTCTTTCTATTTACTAAGTTAGGCTTACAGTTGTAAAAAAAGTTTTGGTGAAGGTTGAGAAATATAGCTTTAGGTCTAGAGATATGGTGAAGGTTTAATATAAAGTAACTTGGGGTAAGAGCAGATTTCCCCAAGCAGGACCTAGGATGCACAAAACAGCATCTGGTACTGAGTAGCCACTGTGGATTTGGCAGTCAGAGAAAGAGAAGCCACTTCAGAGACTGCCAGCTTCAGAAAGCAGCAGAGATGCCAAGCCTTGGGAGAGGTGAACAGCAGGAAGCAGCAGAGGCTTGGAGAGTGCAGCAGAGACTTTGGACCCCAGTGACCAGAGCAGGTCTGTTAGAGAGAAGCTGGAGGGAGTGTGTAGGGCACTGTGACAGCTGTGCAAGAGGAAAAGCCTCCAGAGAAGGAGGCCCTCGGGGTGCACATCAGGAAGACCAGGGAACACCTGTACCTTTGAGTCTGCGTGTGTGAGTTTAGGGACAGGGAGGTAGGCCTGCCTACCACAACATGTGGGTAGTGGAGAACAAGGGAAGCCCTGCAGAGGCCAGGCAGCATCTTCAAGGGTAGAACCACTGAAAAGGCAGTGCAGGACCCTGGGGAAAACTGCTGGCTGACAGGATGCCTGGGTGAGATGAGTCCAGGTGTGGAGAGAGCAGCAGAGGTATTGAAATCCTCCCTGCAATGACATGTACAGGATCTGAGTCCTTAGCAGCAGCAGCTTCAGGCTGAATGGGGGAGACTCACTGGAGGCCAGCCTGAGCTCCCAGTGGCAGGGTGAAGTGTAGGACTGCTCTGAGGGTAGCAATCAGCCATGCAAACTCTGGACCGGGGAGTGCTGAATGCAGAGCCACCAGCAGGACCGGTAATGTGACCCAAGGAAGCTGTAGCTCATAGTGGCTGGATTTCCTCTGGGACCTTGAGAGCTGAAGTTCATAGCAGTTGGGAGGTCATTTGAGCCCTTGTGATGTGAGGCAGCTGAGAGCCTCAGGGCCTCAGGACACAGGATCTCTGGGTTGGTGGTCCAGAGATGAGAGACAGACCAGGACAGTAAAAAAGTAGACTGTGAGCCAGCAGCTAAAGTCACACAGTTTCTGTTTGTTGGTGGTGAACAAATGTGTGGCTCCTTTAAGCGACAGTTCCCTGGTTCATGCTGTCTGCAAGAACTCATTTGAGAGGTTTTCAGCGGCTCAGTTATGGTGACACAAACTTTGCCATGGAACAAATTGCTTAGGGGAAGACTGCCATAAAGTGTCTCTGTAGCTGAAAGCCAGGTTTCAGAAACTCTTGTTTGGACTGAATTGTTGCATTCAGGGGAACTGCAAAACATTTTGGGTTATGAGTTTCTTCATATTTTGAACTTTAAGATTGGTATCAGAAAGCTCTCAGTGGAACTGTAAGACTGGTATCAGAACTGACTTTTTGAACTTTTCAGACTGCAGAAATGGGACAGTTTTAAATTCACTTTTACATGTAGACTCTATCAATTGTAATGACTTATGAACTGTGTTGTATATGCATATATACTTTATTAACTGTGGTGACTCACAAACTGTTTGTATAAAAAATGGAACTGTTTTGCATAGAAACAATTATAGAATTGTTATAGAATTATAGAATTTTTTTACTTTTATTTTTATTTATTTATTTATTTTTACCCAGGCTCAAGATTCAGCTTAAAAAATTATAAAGAAAAGGGGGAGCTAATACTCTCAACTCTTTAACTTTAAAAATATATATATATTTTCTTTCCCTTGAGTGGGTTAATTTTAACTTGTGTTAACGTACTCCATGTTTTGTGAATAGAAAATATAAACAGTTCTATTAAGATATTGCTTTTGGTTGTTTGCTAAAGTTTAGAAAGTGTAAATAGTTCTCTTAAGAGTTTACTTTTGGATGCAAGTTTGTTAGAATTGTAATTATGTATAGTAATATTCATGCTAGAATTATGTTAGCCTGTTAATGTTAATAGTGATGCTAAGGAGTCTTTAGGTTTGATTCAGTTGCATCAAGGGTTTACTAATTTATTTGATGCAGTTACATCAGGAGTTTATTGATTTAAAAAAGAGCTTGATGCAGCTAAGACTGCTGTAGTCATCTTAGACCCATTCAAAAAGGCCATTCCATCTTTATCATCCTCTACTCCTTTACTAGGAGGTATAGCAGCCATGGGAATCAGGAGAATTTTCAAGGTCTCAGTGGGAACCCGATTCAGAGTTGCATAGAGTTAAGCTCTGAACCCTCACATATTATTAAGAAGGGGAAGCTGTGGAGGCCCACAGAAGTTATCTAGTGAAAAATTACTCATGGTCAGAGAATCTAGATTTGCTTTACCCAGAAGTGCTGCAGAAGGAGATGATTTTTCCACAGGCAAGTTTACCAGGTGTTTGGAAGGGTCTACACTTGGCTGCACAGTGTACTTTGATCTTGCAAGGGGGATGTCTTTCACCTCTCCCCTTGACATATTATAAAAGCCCCTTTGAATAAACCTAGGAGCTGTTGGGTATTGACTCAGGCCCTCCCAAAGCTATCCTGTGTCTCTGTCTTTCTCCTTGTCATCTAGGTCTATCTTTCTGCCTAATATTTCCTCATTCCTCTCTCCTCTACCTAAGAACCCTTCAAAAGGTAGGATTTGGTCCCCCACATGTCATCCTTGTGGATTCCTGTGAATTTCCCTAGCATCAGGTTTCTTCCTTACCCCATAATGTCTCCCTCTATCAAGATATCTCTTTTATTGTTCTCCCCCTCCATTCCTCCCCCAGTTCAACCACCACATTCCCTCATGTTCTCATCACCCATCCCCTCCCCACTTCTGCCTCCCATCGCCAGTTTACTCATGGAAGTTACTGTTATCAGTATGGTGACTTCTCAGAAAATTGGGAAAAAATTCTACTCTAAGACCCAATGATACCACTTTTGGGCATATACCCAAGGGATGCTCAATCATACCATAAAGACACTTGCTCACCTATATTCATAGCAGTATTATTTGTAATAGTCAGAACTTGAAAACAACCTAGATGCCCCTCAACTGAAGAATGGATAAAGAAAATGTGGTACATATACACAATGGAGTACTACTCAGCAGTAAAAAAACAATGACATCATGAAATTTGAAGGCAAGTGGATGGAACTAGAAAATATCATCCTGAGTGAGGCAACCCAGACTCAGAAAGATAAACATGTCCTCATTCATAAGTGGATACTAGATGTAAAGGAAATGACAGTCAGACTACAACCTACAGCTCCAGAGAAGGTAGGAAACAAGGAAGATCCTAAGAGGGATGCATGGATACTGTAAGTTTTTGCTCCTCTTTTATAGAATTTGGAATTGACTTATTTGCTAAATAACATACATAGAAATCTTTTTTTCCCTCAATTTTGCCTATTTGATATTGCTTGAAGACAATAGGGACATCCTTTTATTATGACACTTTATCTCCCACACCCCTCTAAATTTCTGTATGGTTAATTAATATTCAGATATAAGTATGAACATGTGATTGCATTCACAGCTGAGGCAAAATGCTGTATTTTTATTTCTTGCATTGATATTTTTCTTCTGTAATATTTCTTTCTCCTGAGGCTATTCTTTCTTGTTCTCTCTTTAGATTTTTATGTACCTGTCACTATTTTATTCCCACATTTCTTGTCATAAGTGCAATCATATCACATAATTCTTCTCATTCACTTTTCAAATCTTCTGTAGCTATTGCTGTGGAGACTCACTATTTCTTCAAACAGCCTTCTTATATGGTCCTATCTGATGCACTTTCTCCAGGGATAACATGAGGCTTAACACTTTATCATAT